>PVKA01026230.1:0-18138 GCA_004027165.1 Ctenomys sociabilis
TTTTTCCACCCAATGTTTCTGGAATTCATTCTTTATTTCAGATTCTATGTATTCAAATATTTCTTTTTTAAATTGGGGAATTACTTCTCGTTTTATTTCCTCTATAGCTTTCTGCTGTTGTTCCTTTGCTGCTGTATCTGTTACTTCATTTGGTGCAGCTGAGCTAGTGTCCTCTGCCTTTCCTGCTGGACTCGAGGTCTGGGATTGCATTTTTCCCCTTCTCTTTGTCATTTTGTACAGCACTGATCTTTGACCTTTGGTGTAGAGCTTTGGTGCAGCTATAACCTTAGCTTGTTATGAGATTCGGATGCCAGTCTATTAAGTTTGAGATTTTCCAGGTATGCCTATCCTGGGTCTAGCTGTTGTGTTCAGTTCCTTTTTTGCTGCAGCTCCTTTGGTTTCGCTATGTTGGTTCCAGGGGTCAGCCCTCCTGTGTCAGGCAGGGCGTTCCCCGGGTCGGTGGGCCTGGGCTTTGGTGGGTTTTCTGGCCTCACAAAAGGATAGTGGATGATCTTATTCACTGAGTAGGCTGTACTGAGCCGGCCAGCTTGTGCTGGGTCCGGGTCTACAGGCCGTAACCCAAGAAGGCTGGGAAAGGTCCCTCTGGTGCAGTGGGCCTAGAGCCCTCACTCATAGGCCAGGCTGTGCTGGGTTTCGGTCCGTAGCGTAGGAACGTGGATTGCTGAGAAATGTCCCTCCGGTGTGGCAGGCTAGGAGTTCTCACTCCAGGCTGACCTGCACTGGGTCTGGGGCTGTCGGGTGGGACCAGTAATCACCTGGAAGTGTTTCTCTGGCACAGTGTGCCTGGAGCTGTCACCAGGCCACGGGAGGTGACGGGCAGCTTAATCCCTGGGAAATGTATCTCAAGCACGATGGGCCTGAGGTTCTACACTCACTGACCTTTGATGCCCAGAGAATCGGGGAAATTCCCACTCAATCAGTGGGCTTTAGGTCAGGGGATCCGGGGAGGTGTTGGTGAGTGGGTCCTGAGGTTTCAGGCCAGTCACTGGCTTGGAGGGGTTGGGGACAGGGATCCGCGAAGCACGTGTGGGAAGAAGCCAAAGGCTCCCTCTCAGACTCACCACACTCTCACTGATCTGGGAAGCCTGGTGAGTCCTGTAAATTCGCTCTCGCTGGGAGAGCTCAGCGCGGGATCCAGGAGGCCGCTGGAGTCAGCCACTGTCTCTGGCCGGTCTCAGGGGCTGGGCGGGGGCAGGCGGGATGGAGCAGGATGGCGGAGTCGGCTGCGCTGTCCATGGCCGGTCTCAGGGGCTGGGCAGGCGTGGGCGGGATCTTTTTTTTTTTTTTTTTTTTTTTGATGGATGTTATGTAAGAAGATTGAAGAGGATAAAGTTAGGATTCAAGGTGGAAGAGCTAGCTTCCTGTGAAAGTAACCAAAACATGGGATTACAAACTGGGATTGTAGATACTAACGAACAGGGGGCAACACATTTCAGAGCTCTCATGTCAAGGTTAGAAGTTTAAGAGAGTTTGCAAACTAATCAGAGAGAGGACCAAGTTACAGCACATATCTGAGGCTCATTTGAGAATTCTAATATTGAAGCCAAATTAAAATATGGGAGCATTAAGATCTCTCATGAGAGAAACATTGTTTTCTTTATATATTTCCTTTTTCCCTATGACAATGAATCATGCAAATAATCGGAAAAGTCTGGAGGAAAAGGATACTTAAGAAAGAAACTGGAAAGAGAACACTTTACATCACCAATGGGTTTAGAAAAGAGGAGAATCACCAGCATCTGTAGAACATAAAATATTTTTAAAGGAATAAATCTAACTAGTTGCTCAGTGTGGAGACTGCCGGTAGGTAGAGACCAGCACTGTGGATAAGTATGAAGTAACAGAAAGACTAGGAACAAGCAGCGGTTGAATAAACATGTAGCTGACTTTGGCTCCCCAGCAGGAGTCTCAGACTTGATCTGGGCCAGGAGAGCCTTGTGCAGTTGGAGGCAACAGTGAGAACACAGGACACTTTCCTGAGCTGCCTACCCCACAGCCATTGGTTGATGAGTGAACCTGAGGGGCTGTAACCCATAGCCAGTCTCATGGGGCAGTGGCTGGAGGACAGGACTGCCGTTTCATCTCAGAGTGTTCTGGTGTTGGAATTCCAGCAACAGAACAGTCTCTGGTTATCTTTTGTGTCAATGTACCTGAGTGGAATGAGGGAATGACTGTCTAGTTGCAATAGACAGCTGGCAAGTGGACAGCAGACTTGGGGAGACTCAGAGAAGAAATAGGAGCTGGAGCCCAGAATCTAACGTGGTCAATGCCAAAAGCCAGTGTAGTGGTTGATACATTGCATCAACTTAAAAAGTTAGAAGCTTAGCTAATTCAGCTCAGCAATTCCATACCCTAGGGCATGGAGGGCCCACTCCAGAAGGACTCATGGCTCAAAGGATATAAAAGGGAATTGAGGAAGGCCAGAGCATTGCATTTCCTCAGAGGAGCTTGGACATCATCATCTTCTGGCTTCTAACACACTCTTTGGCCTCCACCTTGGATCCTTCAGCCTCCAGGGGGAGACTCATCAGCCTTCCATCAGCCTCCTAATATGGCTTGCACAGAACACTGCAGTGAGCTCCAGACCTTGGACTGACTCCTTCAGTCACCATTGTGTAGATGCTCTCTGTACACTTCCTCATCCGACTCTGTGCCTGGCCACTGTAAGCAATCCTGTCATTTCTTATAAACATCTTGTATTATATCTGTTCCTGTGGTAAAACCCTGCTGGATAAGCCAGTTTTAGCCCTAGCTACAAAAGATTAGAAGCAACTCTAAACCTGTAGCACAAACAGCAAATGGCCTTGTTCTGCAATGGGAGAAAGCTATGGCCCCCCAGCTCTTGGGCCAGAGGCATAAGCTTGCAACTGGCCTTTACTGGTGATGGGACAAGTGCACCCTGTCTCTTACCACCCTGTGTATAGCAATACAAGCAGAGAAGCAGTCCTTGGCAGGCAAGACAAAGGCACAACCAGGAGGCAAATGGCCATTGCCAGTTACAGCAAAGGGTGCTCCCCTCACCCTACCACTGACTAGTGTAAGAAAGGTCAGTGGTATGGCCAAGACTAGCCCTGAACACAGCAGCAATCTTACTGCAGAATTGGAGTTCTTGAGCACAGACTCTGGTTCTGACTAGGAAATAAAACTGAACTGGAAGCAACAGAAAAGTTTTTCGCTTTTAATATTTTTTTCTATTCTTACTTTTACTTTTATTTTTTTACAAAAAAATTAGTGGGATGGTACAGATTTTGAATTTTATTGTTTGGTTTGTTTTCTCTGCCTTACCTCTCACTTTCCCCACCAGTCTTTCAATGTTCTCTGATATTTACAGGTGAACAAACACTGTCTCTAGTTTCTGTTTTGCATCAAAATACTTTTGCTTTCTCCTTTGTTCTTTCTCTCCTGTCCTCTTCAAGGCTTGCTTCTACCCTATTTATCTTCAGCTCTGATTTACACATGTCCTTCCTAAATTTCCCTTCTCAAAATGATAAAATCATGATATCAATGAGAATCCCATTACATACCAATTCCTATAACTATAGATCCTGTTGCTATGCTTAGAGATACCAAATGAGCTGTCAACACAGGATTTTAGTTTCTAGGCTATGCTTGATGATATTGCTATTACTGGTTATAGTACTTTAGGAAAGATTCCATACCTGTATTTTTAAAATTTAATTTAATTTATCTTTTAAGTAATTTTATTGAGAAACAAATAACAATGAGACAGTTCCAAAACCAATTAGTAGGACAGTTTCAATAATTAATATATTGCACTTTGTTGTCTTCATAGTGGTTATTCATGGTACAGGATGCAGATATGAAATCCTATTCAAACACTATTAGTTCAAAACTTCCTTCTTTGTCGTCAATTGTTCACCCTTGTATAACACTGTGATAACTTGGGGTCATAACCATCCCTGTAGCCAGGTACCAAAGCCCTGGGTGCTGAGCTCAGTAGGCATTAATACATCACCTCTCATAAAATGAGAACATGGCATCTTGGGCTCAAAGCAAATACCAATAGGCAGATATATCTAGAATATATCTCAGAGGAATAGAAATTTCCTATGGAAGTTTCGATACCAATGATAAAGCTTCACAACAAGAAAAATACAAATAACAACATGGAAAACAAATTGAAATAAAAAATAGAAAAGGGCGGCCAAATAGATCAATTGATTAAAATGCCTGCAAGCAGGCATAAGGGGGAGGATTCCATCGCTGGGTCTGCCATGCCAGCCCCGCCACCAGGGTACACTTATACAGCAATTGAGACTGGATGTGGTGGTGGGCACACCTGTAATCTCAGCTCTTGAGAGGCTGTAAATAGATGAATCAGTAGTCTAATCTAGTAGTGAGACTCTGAACGCCCTGTAGACTCTTCCCTAAAATACAGAAAAGAAGAAAAGAAGGAAAGAAAATGACAAGATGTAGAAACAATTGTAATTCTAGGCTTCTAAACCAGGAAAGAAAACTCCAGGAGACAATGAGATTGAGAAAATTGGATGCCATCCACCTGAAATTACTGGAATGACAATACAAGAAATAAACAATACATATACAAGAGGCTATAGATATCAAAACATAAATATTGTCACAGATTTTTAAAAAAAGATAATGTTTATATATAATGACTTGTTCAATAAATCAACTGAAATTGTGAATGCCCAACAAAGGAAAGACATAGAATCCATGAAAGAGATTCAAATAGATATCCAGGAAATTAAAGTTTCCATTGGATGTTTTCAAAATTGTAAGAAGGGGCAGGAGAGACGGTTCAGTAGAATAAGCACTTGCCTGGAAAGTGCAAGTGCCTGAGTTCAATCCCCAGTTCTACTGGGGGGAAAGAAAAAAAAAAAAACTGTAAGAAACAAAGTGAACCTAAACCTAAAATATCAGACCCAGAACACAGGATCATGGTTAGTAATCATAGCAAAAAACATCTCTTAATAATGACAGGTGAAGGACTGGCCAGGTAGCTCAACAGACTAAAGCACCTGCTTAGGCAGACACAGTGACTGGAGAACAATCCCTGGTGTGCTACGCTGCCCCTGGCCATCAGGTGCACTGAGAGGACAATTGAAACTGGGCATGGTGGCACATGATTGTAATCCCAGCCCTAGGGAGGCTGAAAACAGAAGAATCATTACAAGTCTGATCTGTGTGGTAAGACCCTATAGAGCCTGCACTAAATACGTTAAGAAGAAAAAAATGACAGGGGACTGTGAAAAAGCAATCCAGCTACTACAAGACAATGAAAAGAACAATGTAAGATTGATTGAAGCAAATGAAATGCACAAGTCAGTATGAATGACATAGCCCAACATTTGCCAAACAGAAAAAAATTTTGACATACAGAAAAGTGAGGCAATCAGCCATGGCCAAAATAAATGTACATCAAGGCCTATAATAATCATGACTCCAGAAATTCAACATAAAAACAAATATGAAAAGCTCTTAGAGAAAAGAAACAAACCCCTTATAAAGGAAAGCCCATCAGAACAACAGCAGGCTTCTCAACATAAATTTTCAAGGTGAAGAGAGCACAGATTAAAGTACTTAGACCCTGAAAGAAAACAACTTCCAACCCACATTGATGCATCCTGAAAAACTGCTTTTCTAGAATTAATGAAGAATTAAAATGCACCCATGGGGCTGGGGAGATGGCTCAGTAGAATAAGTCGCTTCCCTGGTAAGTGCAGGGGTCTGAGTTCGATCTCTGGTTTCACTACAAAAAAAAAAAAAAAAAAAAAAAAAAAAAAAAAAAAAAAAAAAAAAAAAAAAAAAAAAAAAAAAAAGAAAGAAAGAAAAAGAAAAAAAAAGAATGCAATGCACCATGATAATTCAAGTATCATAAAGAAATTAATGACAAGCAAAGCAGCTCTACAAAGAATCCTGCATGATATTTAAATATTAGAAGACAAAGGCTACGATTCCAGGAGCACAAGTAGAAAGAAGCTACCAGGTAGGGGAAGCAATTAAATAGAGAGGAACAGGAAACCAGATAGAGAGCCATCCCTAGGTAAGTTATATAAAAAAGATACGCCAATACATCAGTTATAACCATAAATGTGAATGGCCTCAATTCACCAATCAAAAGAAACAGAATGACAGAATGGATCAAGAAACAAGATCCAACAATGTGATTCATTCAGGAAACACTTTTAACTCACAAAGAAATTCAAAACTAAAAGTCAAAGGATGGGAAGCAATATTTCATGCAACAGGAACGCAGAAACGATCTGGGGTAGCTATTCTATTCATTGATAATGAGTGCAACTGGTCAAAAGAGCTAAAGAAAGACACTATATAATTACTGAAGTAAATCTACCACAAGAAAAAATAAAAATTATAAATGTATATTGCACCAAATACAAGGACACTCACCTACATAAAAGAAATACTAATAGACATTCAAAAATCAAATAAGCACTAACACAATTATAATGGGAGGCATCAATAACTCATTGTCACATGTATAAAGATGAACTAGACAAAAAGCCAACAAAGAAATAGAACAGAATAGAATCTGAGCAAATGGGATTCCGTAGATATATACAGCATTCCAGCCCACAACATCAGAATACACATTGTTGTCTGCTACATACAAAACCCTCTCCAAATCAGACCACACACTAGCCTACAGAAATGAAAAAAGTTTTAATTATCCTCTGCATATTATTAGACTGTAGTAAAATGAAATTGGAAATCAATAGCAAAATAAACCGCAAAAACTCCATGAATGCAAAAAAATTAAATAACATCCTGTATAACAACCAATAAATCACAGAAGAAATTAAGAGTACATAAAGAAAGACTAAGTACAATTAAATGATAATGCTGATAAAACATTGCAGACTTTATAGGATGCAGTGAAAGTAGCCATAAGAGAAAAATTAATAACAGTGAACTTTTACATTAGGAAAAGAGAAGGAGTACAAATAAAGAACTTATTGTTGAAACTCAAACTTCTAGAAAAACAAAAAGAAAAAAAGTGCAATCCAAAGTTTATTCAGTGGAGCAGAAACTATTGCAATTAACATTAGGAAAACAATACAAAACATAAATGAATGGAAGAGGTTTTTCTTTGAAAGTGAAACTGCCATTTTTATCAAAAAAAGGAAAGAAAAGACTTACATTCATGCAATTATGAATTAAAAGGGAAAAAATCATAAAAGATTTTGAAATTTTAGATATTGATGATCTAAATTTTGAAATTTAGATCATCAATATCTACTTTGAGAAATTTTTATAAGATATAAAACACAAAAGGAATAGATTCTGAGACAGATATAAATTAACAAAGTTGAATCAAGAACACAAAAATTTTAAATAACTCCACCTCAGTTAATGGAATTGAAAATGTTGCTAAAAATTTACCAACAGAGAAAATTTCGGACTCTTCTGAATTTACTGCTGAATTGCATAATATATTGAGAGATGCTCTCCTTAGCTGTCATTCTTCAAATTCTTTATGAAACTGAAAGGAAGATAATACTCCCAAATTATTCCTGGAGGCAACTATTCTTACCATGATACGATAATCAGAGAAGCACCCAACCAAAGAGAGAGAGAGAGAGAGAGAGAGAGAGAGAGAGAGAGAAAGAGAGAGAGAGAGAACTGTAGGCCAATCTCCCTAATGAATACAAATGCAAAACTCTGCAACATGGAACTGAAAAATAGAATGCAATAAATCATCAAGAAGACTGTACACCGTGACAAAGTAGGATTCATCCCAGGGATGCAGGGAGGATTCGATATACATAAATCAATAAGTACAATACACCATAATACAGACCCAAGAACAGAAACATGTGATCATCTCAACAGATGCCAAGAAAGCATTTCATATAGCTCAGCACCTATTCATGAAAAAATATCTACAGAAATTGGAAATAGACAATCTTTACCTGAATCTGATAAAAGCCATCTATGGCAAGGCAACAGCCAACATCATAACTAATGGTCAAACCTGAAAGCTTTCTTTTTAAAACAAAGAACTGTTGGGCTGGGAATATAGCTCAGCAACACAAGTGCTTGCCTGGAAAGCACAAGGTCCTGAGTTTGATTCAGTATGAAAAATTAAATTAAATTAAATTAAATTAAATATAAAAATAAAATAAGTAACAAGGGAAAGATAGTCACTATCACCTGTCTTATTCAATATAGTTCTGAAAATATTAGGTAGAACAATTATATAAGATAAAGAAATAAAATGAAAATAGATAGGAATGGGGCCAGGGAGATGTCTCAGTAGAATAAGTGCTTCCCTGGCAAACAGAGGGGCCTGAGTTCAACCCCTGGTTCCACAAAAAAAAAAAAAAAAAAAAAAAAAAAAAAAAAAAAAAAAAAGGATAGGAAAGGGAGAAGTGAAATTATCGTTATTTGCAGATGATATCCCCAAAACTCCATCAAAAGACTTCAAGACTGCAACCAGATTTAGCCACATAGTTGGATACAAAGCCAACAATCAGGAATCAATAGCATTCCTGTACACAAACAACAAACTCATTGAGAGAAAAATTAGGGAAACAACACCCTTCACAATAGCACCCAAATTTGAAGTACTTAGGATCAATCTAAAAAAGAATTAAAAGATCTCTACATTGGAATCCACCATAGTCAGAAAAAAGAGAACACAAAAGACATCTGGATAGACATGGAAAGTTATCCCACGCTCTTAGTCAGGAAGAAAGAATATAGTAAAAAGGGTCAAACTCCCAAAATTGTTAAGCAGATGAAAGGCAATCCCAGTCCAAATGTCATTAACATACCTCAAGAACTGCAGAATCATTCCTAAAATTCATTTTGAACCAGGAGAGAACTAGAATACAAAAGCCATTCTGGACAACAAAGGCAAGGCAGGAATCAACACAATCCCTGAAATGAAATATTCCTACAGACCTACGCTGGTAAAAATAGCATGTTACTGCCAAAATAAGGAAACAACAAAAACCACAAACAAAACACAAAGCAAGTTTGATGATCAGTGGAACATCAAATGATGTTGAAATGGTATAAACAACTTCAAACACATTCAACCATCTAATCTTTAACAAGTACCCAGACATGTTTGCTTGAAGGAACAAATGTCTCTTTAATAAATAGTGCCGAAAAAGTAAAGCTGGTATATTTATGTCATCGTATTGAAAACTTAATAAAAATAGATCAAAGATTGAAACATTAAAACAGAAACACTGAATGTACTGGAAGAGAGAATAGGTGGAACTCTTAAAGAAATAGGAGTAGGCCAAGCCTTCATGAAGAAAACTCTGGCTGAACAGCACATGCAGCAAAGAATCAACAACTGGGATCTAATCTTATCGAAAAGCTTTTTTTATATTTCCATAATTTTATTGAAGAACAAATAGCAAAGAGACAATTTCAAATTAAATTAGTGGCACGGATTCAATAATTACTACATTGCATATTGTTTCCTTAGTGGTTAGTTGTTGTGCAAGGTGCAGACATGATATTCTATTTACAAACACTAGAGCATATCTCTGTATTCATTGAATTAAGAAAACATAGCTATATACCTATGTTTATTTTCTTTTTTTTTCAAAGCTGATTTATAGGACAGTTTCAATAATTAATACTTTTTATACTGTCAACTTCCAAGTGGTTATCCATAGTACAGAAAGCAGACAGGATATCCTGTCCAAACACTATTAGTGCAAATCTTTCTTCTCATAGAATTATGTAAAAGTAGCTGCCTATCTATCCTAACTATTCTGTTTATACAAATACAGAATGGTCCTTCCTTTATATCCCCTCTTTTTGTTTAGTCCTATAAGAGATGGGCATTCAAAAGAAATCACCAACAGAGTATAAAGATAACCCACAGAGTGAGAAAAAATCTTAGTCAGATGTTCTTCAGAAAGAGGAATAATATATAGAACTTGCAAAGAAATTTTAAAAATTAGATCCCACCCCAAATTTAAAGATCCAATCCAAAAATGGGAATCTGAAACTTAACAGACATTTTTCAGAAGAAGAAATACAAATGGAAAATAAATGCATGAAAAAATATTCAGCATCACTGTTTATTTGAGAGACGCAAATTAAAACAATGCTGAGATTTTATATCATTCCAGAAAAAGTGGCTGTTATCAATAACTCAACCAGTCATAAATTCTGTCAGGACTGTGGGGAAAATGCAAACCTTCTTCCCTGATGGAATCATAGACTAGTGCAACCACAATGAAAATCTGAATGGAGATGTTGCAAAAATGTTAGGGCTAGAGGTTGTCTATTCCCCTTGTTAGTACCTTCCAAAAGAATTCAAATTATTGTAAACACTGATCACAATGCAATTTGCAATAGCTAATTCTTGGAAATGTCCCAAATGTTTATCAAATGGCGAATGAAAAAAAGATTTAATTTTTTACATACAGCAGGGTACTACTCAGCTATAAAGAAAACAAATGAGGAATTTATAGCTAGGTGAATTGACCTCACCCTTAAGTGAAATCAATCAAACACACATGTGTAAATAAATGAGATACACATTATCTTTCTGGTGCGAGAAACTGAAAAAGTACATAAAAATCAAAGTGCATACTAGGTATTGTGAAATAAGAAATGATTGTTCAAAGGAACAGGAAATTTGAGAGCCAGAGTGGATGGTAGGAAAAAGAAAACAATGAGGGGGAAAAAAGGATAAAGTATAAATGAAGCTTTGTAAATAAGGAGGGGAAGAAAGATTGAAGGGATAAGAGGGACATGGGGAAAAAATGAAGAACTTCTATATATTACATATAGGTACAAATTCCCTATGAAGGATATGATCATTATGCAATCTAAACTGTACCAATAAACTTTAGTAGAATTAAAAAATCAGGTTAAATCCAGACAGAAAAAGAAATGCTTAATCACTAGAGAAATAAGAGATTTGTCAGTTTGAATTCTTAAAGCTTCAATAGTGAGTTATGGGATAATGCTGGTTCACTGGTGCTCATTAAACCCTTATGAATTAACTGAAGAAGAAGTCACCAATTACTTGACGTGCATACTGTGCTGATTCCTTGGAACAGTACTAACCCTGTCCCAGAAGCTCAGCCTGAAATACCCAAGCTCCAGGGAAGCATCCCACGCATTTACCTCCATTGGCTCTTGGTCCAGAAGAATTATAAAACCAATTTCCATCACACCTGTAGATTGCCAATAAATGCCAATAAAATATAATGAGAATTTCTGGGAATACTGGCTGGGGAGACAGCTTGGCAGTCTAAATGCCTCCCTGACAACCATAAGGACCCAGGTTCGATTCTTTGTAACTCATGCTGTGCCAACAATGGAGGCCTGTGTGTGCCATGCTGGCCACCAGAACCAGGAGTGGTGATGGCACACACCTGTAATCCCAGCTCTGGGGATGCTGAGACAGGAGGGTCACTACAGGTCTGAGCTGCATAGTGAGATGATGTACTAAGTAAATAAATAAATAAAATGATAAGAAAGAAGAATTTCTGGGAGCACAAGAAGTGGAAGCAGGTACCAGGAGCAGTCATTGGAAGACTTTTTCCCCATGGTTTTGTGTATGTGGTAATGTTAATAACCAAGTCTTAGAGTCCTTAGTTGCTGAACAAAATATAGCTGTGGCAAACTTCACTTCTTTCATATTGGTTCAGAATATAAATTTCATGGAAACGTCATTCTTGGAGGTGGGAAGTAAGCAGTGAGGTCACTCCCTCAAGGGAAGCTGGGCAGACAGGGAGCTTGGTTGGTTTCATACTATAACCTCCAATGAGGCAGCTGTAGGACAGAGGATTAGGGAGGAAAGGCTCAGGGCTCTCTGATTAGAAGTCTGCTACTTAGTAGAGCACAGGGTCACAATTACAGTCATCAGGAACCCTGCAAAGCACCTCTGTCACAGGCATAAGACCCAGCCAATGGTAATGCCAACAAAAAGAGTGCCTTCATGAGCACAGTGCTTCATGTGGACAAGTGCCTGTCATATGTACTATATTATTCAATATTCTAGAAAAACCAGAGGGTTCAATGAGTCATGCTCACAGACTGAATTTGAGCAGATAAGACCAGGACCTGGGGCTCTTAATTTATTCCTTCATTTTGTCCAACATTGTACTTTAGAGATTGTCAAGCTTGAAGCTTCTATGTCTAAAAACTGGCTGAGTTCCCAGGCAAGGACCAAGAAGGTAAAGTTGGCCCATCAGAGTGGACACCACTGGCACGAACTAGGGCCATGTCTTCTCTGTTCATAGCCCTCCTTTATGCATTCAGGTTTGTGTCTGTTTTATTTAATTGGTAATTTTTAAGATTTAGTAAAAACCTACAGCTAGACAATTCCACTTGAAAATATAAATGCAAATGATTTGGACAATTTTAATGTTAGTAATATATGGAATTAGCTTGGAAATTTAGAAAGAAACATTACCAGATTATTGAGAGTCCACCCTTTCCAGGAAAATCATGCACAATGGAAAGGGCTGTCCACTAATTTTCTGTACATTTCATAAAAGTGTCTGTTGTTGTTATAATTCTGTAGGCATCAGGCTCTTCTAGTAAAATGATGTGTGGAGCAGTCCTCTGGTAGGGGCTGATGGGATGCAAATGAAACTAATTAAGGAAATGTCAAACATAATTAATAAAACAGGTTTAAGTTACAAAAGCCCTGTCAGTGGAATGAATGGGAAGGAACACCACTTGCCCATTGTTGGATGTGCTCCTTCCCCTTTTCCCCCTTTTCTCTAGGCTTTATTTAGCATCATTCAATTAGATCCTGGAAAGCTACTTGAAGCTTGCTTTCCTACCTCACCTCCTCTTAGCCTGATCCCACTGAGAGGGAGGAATATAAATTTGCCTGTCGGCCTGAAGCTTGGAAGAAATTAATTGCCAACTCCTCATCTTTTCCAAGTACTACAGGACATTAACATAACCAATTTGCTTGAACTGCTCACTGGCTGCCTAATAGAGCATCTGACCAGCTGATAAAACCAGGGCGTTGCTGGCGCTACCTTGTTATTATTAGCATTTTCATAATACCCAAATATTACAGCAGTGTAATACACAGGATCCATTAATTATTGATAAGACAAAAAAAGAAGGGGAGGGGTTGGAAAATAACAAAGCGGGTGAACGACCTATAATTATGGCAAGCAAATTAGGGTACGTGGTAGAGTCAGTTACATTTGCCTGGGAGTAATGATGCCAGAGACCTTTCCCTTCCCTCGGGATGGGAAAAATAATGGATTCCCTTGCAGCTGCAGATGGGGTAAGAGAATGCTGTCATCGAGACAATATTGACATAAGTCAGGCCGAGCCTGTGGCTCCGAGGCCTGCCCGTAGTATTTGCGTCAGCTGCAATCATTTCAGCCACTGAAGCATAAGTCACTCAAAAGCCTAGTGGTTTCTGCGAGGGGTGGGGATCAGGAAGAGAAGCTGGGGGTAAGATTCTTCTTTGAAAGTCAACAACTCAACCACAGCATTCATGAGTGTTACTTCAAGCCCCTTCAGTTCTCAAAGGTCATCATCTAGAAGTGGCCAATCAGGTTTTCAGGGAGGTGAAGATACTCATTTACAGACCTCCCCCGTGCTCATTCCAAGCTGCTTCTGTATTTATGTAAAGACAAGCACTGGCACAAGCAAAGCTCTGCTCTTACTCAATGTCATGCATTGTTCATTCACTGCGCATCTATACTTACCAGCCTCAGTAGAGAGAGCGAGCATGACAAGACCCTCGGCAAATTCTTATCAACCTTAACCTATCTACTTTGAATTCAAAACTGTTAACTCCATAGAGATTTTATCTGCAAGAAAATTTATCTTCACAAAAGCTATCTTTGATAGATGCATGGAGACTTAATATATGGCCACTAAATTAGAAGGTAATTCCAAAAAAAAAAAGATAAACAATGTTAATAAAGTATTGAACACCAGTAATGGCCTTGGAGTGTGGATCTTCTTTCAAAGAAAAGACAATAGTGTCTGTCCCACTGCGTGGCAGAGGCCCAGAACTGAAATATTACGTTATGCTGGAAATCAAGCAAGTCTTCAAAACCCAAAGGGGCCCAGCCAGAGGCACTCAAAAGGGATGCCACTGGATGAATCAACACAAAATAGTAAATACAACAAGATAATAAATTCAGGGACTCTACGGTGATGTGAGAAAGAGGAAGGAAAGTTGCCCAAGACCATCTCAAAAACTGTGATTTATATGGGAAACATATTCAGTTCACAATTAAGTAAAATCAAAAGTATGGGGAATAAACTCCTGTTCTTTCTGAATTAATCACATAATTTGGTAGCAATTATGCGACAGATGAGTTGTGCTGGATCTTTTTTGATGTTATTGATAATCTTGAAGGATTTAGAATTTAATGCATAGAATTGTATCAAGTGCTATTCTCCAAACTCCGTGAACCTCAAAAAAATTTATGTCTACTAAATATCCAAGCATATTGAAGGTTAGTTTATGGTATTGGGAGTTACATAAACAACTCAGTGCAATCAAATGGAATATTTGATCATTGCCATTATGCTGCAATAGCTTTTGTGCTTCACCCCAATTGTGCCCTTTCTTTCTTTCTTTCTTTCTTTCTTTCTTTCTTTCTTTCTTTCTTTCTTTCTTTCTTTCTTTCTTTCTTTTTCTTTCCTTCTTTCTCTCTCTCTCTCTCTTTCTTTCCTTTTCTTTCTTTGTTTTTTTTTTGTATTTAGAACAAGGTTTCACTGTGTTGATTGGACTCACAGTGATCTTCCTGTTTATAGCCTTCCATGTGCTGGGATTACAGGTCACGCCACCATGCCCAGTCTCATTTGCCCTCTCAGTGCACCCCAGGGGTGGGGCCGGCACAGCAAACCCAGGGACCTAATTCCTGTCCCCATCCTCTGTATCTAAAACTCAGGTGGGGCCACTTTGGTCCCACTGGGACTTGAACCCAGGACCTTCTGCATGTGAAGCAGATGTGGTAACCGCTACACTATGGACTGTGCCCTTTCTTGATAATGTGAAAGGTAATCATTTCTATACTGAACTTTGTCTCCCTCATTTTGTTTTAACATGTGTACTTGTGGCCTCTTCTGGGTCTTTTGTAAAATCACAAATAGTAGTAATTTAAAATTTGTTGCTATTTGTGATTTTTTTTGCACAAAATTATAATTTTAGATTTTATATTGCTCATATGTACTATGAGTATAACTCATTAATAACTTCACTATTACAGTTTTTCATTTCATGAGCATACTAAAGTTACTTATCCATTGGATTTTAGACAAAAATCTGCATTATTTTATAGATACATAAGACTTTGGAATGTGCACCTAGGAGAGGAATGAAATATGAAACATGAAAATTTTCTTTATTTTATAATGTCAAATTACTTTCAAAGCTATTAGTATATACTAAAACAGTTTTTACATGACTTCATAGATGATAGATAGATAGACAGACACGCAGACAGACATACAGACAGACAGACAGACAGACGGATAGATGGATTGATGGACGGATGGACGGATGGACGGACAGATAGATGGATAGATTTTAGCTAATGTTTGGTTTTATTACACTGATAACTTCTTATCAGTCTGAAGTGAAAATGATCTTACTATAATTTGCAGTTTTCACTTGCTCGTGAAGTTGAATGGTGCATTTTGTTTGCACTGTTCATTCAAGTGACCTGTTCTGTAAAATTACATTTATCTACTGGAATAGTTATATTTTATTGGCGAACTTCAAGGTCTCTCCTTGTATTTCCTTCCATTTTCTTTCTGATCACTTTGATGAGCCTTATATTCAATTTCAATCTGATAAAATTGCTAATCTATCCTTTTATAGCGGCAGATTCAGTTTATGTTCAAGAAATATTATTTTAGGAGCAAAAATTTGTGCAGGTTTGTTCCTCATTATAGATAATGTAGAACTGATGCATTCAATAGGTGAGGTAAAGTCTATTTTAATAATATTTTCCTTTTCATAGATCTATTTATACACATATCAATTTACTCATTATCCTGCTAATGCATTAATTACTATGGTTCACAATAATAATTAGTGTACTCTAGAATAGTTGACAATTCAGATGGAAAGTAATAGTCTCTTCAGAAATGGCCATGAAACAACTGAATTTTTCACATACTAATCTTTGAAAGTTTGACTCTTAGCTCACACTCATAAGCAAAAATGTACTTATATCAAATTAAGGGGCTAGGGAGATGGCTCAGTAGAATAAGTGCTTCCCTGGAAAGTGCAAGGGTCTGAGTTCGATCCTCAGTTCCATCAAAAATAAAAAATAAAAATAAAAATAAAATATTGGGTGACAGCCCACTTGTGTTCTCCTTTCTGCCCCTCTCGGGGACAGGAGCTTTCTTTCCCCCAATAACTATATTCTGCTTGTAACCTCCATTTAACAAAAATATATTTACCTTTCAAGGCCATTTTAACTTTCAGGAAGAGCGAGGGGCGTATGTGCCAGATGCATTGATGAAATGGGTGAGCCCACACCATGACACTTATGTGACACACGGCTTCTTAAGTTTGTCTTTGCAAAAATTCAGTGGAATGTGGCAACAGGGCTGGCCATACTTTTATCACACTTTTATCTAAAGCATTCACAAGACTTCCAGAAGAGCTTCAGAAAAATCACATGAACAATGGGAAATGTGGTGAAGGTGACGGGGGTGGGATTCGAGTGCATTAATGGCGACGACGCATCTTTACTGTGCTTTTTTATTCAAACACACAACATATTTTCAGATCACTGTTTGTAGACTGTATTCTCTAAAATTTTACTTTTTCCAGTGGTACTTTTAAATTGTCTCTTAATAAAACAAATTATGTAGCATTGCTTGGCTTTATATATGCAATGTATAAATATTTTGTATGCTCATCATTCATTTTATATTTGAGAATTTCTACCTGACATTTCTACCTGACGTGACTTTTTGTGAAGAATGCCATTGAATGACATAGTCTTCTGAGCATCTGTCTTCTTCTTATTTTTTTTTTTTTTTCAGAACCAGGGATTGAACTCAGACCCTTGCGCTTGACAGGGAAACATTTATTTTACTGAGCCATCTCCCCAGCCCCTGGGCATCTGTCTTCTACTCAGGGTAGAAGTGTGAGTTACTAGCTCAGTCTTACTCTTTTGAAAGTGTTTGATTTCACTTCTGTGGATGCATTAGAGGTTTTAGCTTTATTTTTGATGTGTAGCTGTTTCACTGCGATATGTCTTAACTTGTATTTTATTTACTATTTATCTAACGTCAGGCTTTCTAAATTTGTGAATTTACATCTCATCAGTTCTAGAAAACTGTCAGTCTTACTATGACACGGCACCTTCTCATTACTTTTCTTCTCTCCTTATAACATCTAAATTTTATATTGTGTGGACATTCTTACTCTCTCTTCCATGTCTTTTCTTTTTTGTTTCTCTGTACTACATTCTTCATAGTTTCTTCAGCTTTCTCTCCTTTTTTTAAGCAAACTTCTGTTTTGCATATTTTATCCTGTATTAGTCTCTGTGTTACTTGAGTCTAAGAACAAGTTTTAATGAGCTGTGTTGTATGACATTCAAATAACATGTAATCTATCAAATTTTAATTTCCTCTATTACATTCAAAATTTTCTGTAAGTAGTATCTGATTGCTTTTCTTATATGTGTGATTATTTTACTATTTTCCCTTTTCACAGAATTTACTTTTATTCTCTAAATATAGAAGTGTATTTTGGGGTTTGTAACAGATAATTCTCAAGACAGAGGCCTTTTGCAATCTAATTATTAATCTTTTGTTCCTGATATGTTCGTCCCTCTTCTCTGTGTATATTTGAGTGTGTGTGTGTGTGTGTGTGTGTGTGCATTTTGATCAACACTTCTATTTTTTTGGAACTTTATCAGTAGGAATTCTTTGTTGTCTTTTTTAATAGCTAAGTCCTTTAGCCAAACATTTTATTGATTTTAGATATTTCATTTAAGTTTGACTCTGTTTCTGTAAGGTGCTTAGTGAAGAAATTTGTGGTAAGAAATATATGGAAAAAAAACACAGCTTGAAATACTTCAGATCACTTGAGTACCATAAATTCAGCCTTTAAATTATACTTGTTAGTTTATATATACAATTCTGTGGTGGGATACTTTTATTCCTTCACTGCTAAGA
>PVKA01026230.1:18238-32146 GCA_004027165.1 Ctenomys sociabilis
TTTTTTTTTTTTTTTTTTTTTTTTTTTTTTTTTTTTTTTTTTTTTTTTTTTTTTTTTTTTTTTTTTTTTTTTTTTTTTTTTTTTTTTTTTTTTTTTTTTTTTTTTTTTTTTTTTTTTTTTTTTTTTTTTTTTTTTTTTTTTTGTATTTTAGGGAAAGGTCTACAGGGCGTTCAGGGTCTTACTACTAGATTGGACTTGTAATGATCTGCCTGTTTACAGCCTTCCAAGAGATGGGATTACAAGGGTGCACCACCATGCCCAGTCTCAAGTGCCCTCTCAGTGTGCCCAGGGTCAGGGCCAGCAAGGCAGACCCAGGGATTGAACCCCTGGCCCCTGTTACTGCTTGCTGGCACTTTAATCTGCTGAGTTAATTGGCTGGCCCTTTACTTCTTAGTAATCTGGACAGTGAAGTATGACTTCAGATTTGTACGTGGTCTCTCATTAAATACTTCATTCTTCAGCATAGTCTCAGGTTTGTCTCTTACTCCACAGATCCACTGAGGCCTTCTAACCTGAGACCAAAATGTACCTGTCCATGCACAGGCTTTTACAGTTGAAGTCCAGGATGATGTTTTAGTTCTTTGGATTTCAGTTCAATTTTTGCTTCTGAGCATGCCTTATTTTCCTTTCATTTCATAGAATCATTTTAAAAGATTAAAGGAATAATGAATCTATGTATGTGAAATTTCTTGCAGTATATATTTCACATACTTTTGTTACATATTTCAAGACTCTACTTCATCTGCTTATTACAAAATGTCACATGAAAAATTTTAATTTGATAATCGAGTGATTTTTAGCTATTTCCAAGATTATCAGAAGTTTCTCCCAAGTGGTTTTGTTTCACTTCTTCACAAATTTCTAAAAGTGAATGGAAAAGAGAAGTCATAATTGCTCTAAGTAGCTCTTTGCAAAGCCAGGTAATACTAATGCCAGTCAGAGATTTTTGGAAGGTGATGACATAAATATACTAATACAGGGACGTGCAGTGCAGTGCTGACTGCCATTGTTTCCATACAGTTTGCATACACTCTCCACAGCTTCCGGCGCAGAGAACCTGGCCCCTAGGGTGACACTGGTGACAGACGATGGAATGTTCTGTATGTAGAGGTTGGAGGGAGCGGGGTAGTAGATCTTGCTGGGTGTGCCCCTGCTAAGATCTTGAAGGAGCTCTCAGAGCACATGGCACAGCTGGTGTGTAAGAGTAAGGCCAGTCACTCGAGGCAGGGCTCTGGCTTCCTGCCTGTCTACACACTGTCTCTTCACATGTTCTCTTGTCACTGTGATGCCATCTGCCATGAGTCCCTCAGCCTGATGCTGGCACCATATTCTTGAACCTCCCAAACTATGACCTAGCAAACTTGCACTTACAACGTCACCCAACCCCCAGGAAACAAAGTAACTAACATGCAGAGAAAACAGAAACTGATAGCTGTCATCGTAAGTGATGATGTCACAACCTTTCTGTTCTTCATGTCTTAGCTTGGGTCTGAAGTTTCCAAGGTAGTCTGGATGCTAAAGTTTCCACCTCCAATAGGTATGTGAGACATATTTTATTTTTCTTTACTAAGCAAGAGAGTGCACATAAACACTTGTAGCAACAGCGCTGGACAAAATCTTGTCTCTAATGGGGACTGAGGGGCCTGGGGTTAACAGTATCTATGTCCCGAGCTCTGCTGTCAACATGTACTAGTTTCCAATGAAGTTTTATGGAGCGAATTGCAGTTTAATAAGAGGCTCATTTACAGGTGCACTTCCCAACAGCAGCAGCCTTCGCTTTAGTTTTATCATGGCCTGATTGGCATCCTGTGGAGGTACGGTCCTCTGCTAGCAGCTCCCCTTAATGGAAATGAATTGCATCTATTGCCAACCTTTTACTGCTTTACCACATTAGTCTAAGGCAGATAAAGATGTTCCGTTAGCACTCTCAGAAGCTTGTTCAGTTTATTTAGTTCTTTGAGCTAATGTATACATTACATGCTTTGAGGGCTGCTTGCTTTCTAATATATACACATGAGCAGTGTTGGAAAAACCTTTAACTTAACCTTTTATTGCCTCTTTGATCTGAAATAAACCTTGAAAAATGTTTGAAGTGTATGTTACTCTTTGCATCTTTCCCCCTTCTACCTCATCTTACAAGAAGGCTTCTAAAATGAAAATATTTAGATGAGGAGAAATTGGTTTTTGTTCAATGTTTACCCTGCTTGAAATAAAAGTTTCTCTTGAAAAACAGACAAGCTTGTGTCTTAGGGGCAAGGTAAGGGTATTTAGTAACTCTATTTCCAGCAAAATTTATACATACATGCAATGCTTTGATGTTAGCTTTCTTCAAAGTTGTTTTTGAAAAATGTCAACAGAGGGCCAGCCAGATAGATAGCTCAGGGGATTACAGCACCTGCTTAGGCAGACACAGGGACCAAGGTTCGATCCCTGGCCTGCCACGCTGGCCCCACCCCTGGGGTGCATAGAGACAGTGGTTGAGACTGGCTGTGGTGGCATGCACTTGAGAGGCTGGAAACAGGAGGATCACTAGGAGCCTGATCTGTGCAGTGAAACCCTGTACTGAGTACATTAAAAAAAGAAAAGAAAAAAAGGCAATGAGGTGTCAGGGAGATGGCTCAGTAGAATAAGCGTTTACCTGGCATGTGCAAGGGTCTGAGTTCAATCTCTGGTTCTTTAAAAAAAAAAAGAACTAGAAGGATGTCAGTGAGCTGGCCAGCGCATCACAACTAGATTTTTTCAGGGAGCTGATATAGATTCAATACGCACATACTGCATGCCCTTTCTTATATAGCACATTTAATATTGCCATTCATAACCCCACTCTGTCTTTCCACCTCTGAACTCATGGCCATTAGGAGTCAGGAGCAGCCTTGCAAGGTTAAAACTTATCAGAGATCACGGAGCCAGCAAGTGAAAGAATAAAAAAAAAACCCTATCTTTTCATATTTTGGGTATATATTCTTTATATATGTAGCATGTGGTTCTTCCTCATGAAGCAATAGTTTTGGGGACACAAACTTGGTTTAGCAACAAAAACTAGAAACACAAACCTAAGCTTAGGAGAATGGAATTTAGAATAGTCAATGGGGAGAGACTTAAACACACCTAGAACTCAGGTCAATGTGACTTCTTTGTTTTGTGCTTCTCTTTGGCTCTTCTATACACTTCTCTTGTCTCCTGGATTTTTCTTCTCTTTCCAGTTGTGACCTATAACTCTTTCACCTAAGATGGCTCAACATTCCTGTTTCCTCTCCTCCCGTTTATGCCTTGTCCTTCATTGTAGAGTACAGAGTTGCTCTTGGAGCTAGGTCCATCATATAGTGCCAGAAATAGAGAGTTCTTGTCAAAACTGTAATGGTGTGAGTTTCTCAATATAAATAAACAAAATAATCCAACAAGACCTTATGAAGAGACATCCTACAAAAAAAATCTAATAATTTAAAACTGTCAAGTTCATGAAATACAAAATTCTTAGACATTTCAGTTTACAATAATTTGCTTGAAGGAACAGGAATAAAGGAGAGAACACTGAAGAGGGAAAAAAATAAGGGAATCAGTTCACTAATAGAAGTTGTGTTTTACTATTTTCCTTAAGAAAAGGTGAAATGCAGAGGCAAAGTTGCTTTTACAAATGCCACATAGAAGTGCATTGTGGGCATCTAAATATTCTACCCTCAGTCATTATCTTTTTGGGCCAATCGGCTCCCCATAGTCTGGTCCTATTATCAGGGATGTATATGCCCAAAAATCCAAGAGAAAAAGGAATGTAGAAAGGAAAAGGCAGGCAGCACATCATGGTGCAGGCCTATAATTGCAGCGCTGAAGAGGCTGAGGCAGGAGGGTGACAAGTTTGGGACCTAGCAGACCAAGTCATATCTGATATACATAGGACCACTGAGACTCAAAAAGAAAAAAAAAAAACAACAAAAGATTTCCATCAGCATCGTTAAGCCTTGGAAAACCAGCAGAGTATGTGCAGTTTGCTAATAAGAAGGAATGTACTACAGTAAATAAGAGAGCAGTGGAACCGTGTGAATTTCACTATATTTGGAAACATCAGAATGTGCTGTTTGTCTCCTGCCCAGGGCTACAGAGAAAAGGCACTGGGTGGGAAGAATATGCAAACTGAGCTCTCTCTATCTGTCTCTCCTTCTCTTTCTCTCCCTGTTTCTCTTCCTCTGTCTGTCTCCTTCTGTCTCTGTCTTTCTCTGTCTGTTTCTCTCTCTGTCTCTGTCTCTTCTGTCTATCTCTCTGGCTTTCTCCCTCCCTCTCTTTCTCTCTCTATCTGTCTCCCTCTCTGCATTTCTCTCTCTGTCTCTCTATGTCATTCTCTTTGTCTCTCTCTCTGTGTCTCTCTCTTTCCATCTCTCTCTGTCTCTGTGTCTCTCTCTGTTTCTGCTCTCTGTGATTTTGTCTCTCTCTCTCTGTCTCTCTCTATCTTTCTCTCTGTCACTTGGTCTCTCTCTGTCTCTCTGTCTGTTTCTCTCTTTGTCTCTGTCTCTGTCTGTCTGTCTATGTCTCTGTCTTTCTGTCTCTTGGTCTCTCTGTCTCTCTGTCTATTTCTCTGTCTTTGTCTCTGTCTCTGTCTGTCTGTCTGTCTTTCTGTCTCTGTCTTTCTCTCTGTCTCTTGGCCTCTCTGTCTGTTTCTCTCTTTGTCTCTGTGTCTGTCTGTCTCTCTGTCTTTCTCTCTGTGTCTCTCTCTCTCCCTCTCTCTCTCTCCTTCTGTCTTTGTCTTTCTCCCTCTCCTTTCTCTCTGTCTCCAGCCATCATCCTAATTAACCTGCCCCCCTATCTTCTCCCTCCCATTCACTTCTGTCATCTCCATTTCACAGTAGCACTTGCCCAGAGAAAAGAGGCTGCGACACATTCTATTTAGAAAGCGAATGTCTCACTAGGGGTGACAAGGCTTTCTTTGAGGTCATTTATCTAATTGCTCTTTGCAGATAAGAATTAATTAGCTTGATTATTTTTCTTACTTTTTGGATAAGTTCCCCACCTGAAGAGAGGAAATTCCTTGGCATTGGTGATTAATTGCTCAGCCGGAAGCTGACTGCCTCACATTTGTAATAAATGCCGGCTGGCACTTCAGGTCACATGAAGAACCAGGCAGGTTATGGTATAATGTACAGGATAATAAAGCACTTGTATAAATGGGGGCAGCAGCATTTGATTGTGATTAAATATTTTAATACATCAAAAGGTGAAGGAATTTTGGGATACTGAAGGTAAAAGCCCCCATTTGGGTTGGCTTTTCTCTCTTCTTCACGAGACACAAATCATCAATGGGATCAGTGGCAGCAGGTGACATTTCAGTGTAGGGTTTGTCGACAGTGAACTTAGTGATCCGTGGGGTTTCATGTCTAGCTGTCCTTTTTACCAGTGTCTCTGCCAAACAACCCCTAAAAAGTAGGAGCACATTGAGATCCCAAATCTGTTATTTAAGGAACCAAAAAAGATGAATTGTGGTTCGGTTTGTTTTCACATTAGTGTTTTGTTTTGTTTTGCTTTTTATACACAGTTCTTGCAGTAGTGTGTACAAGAGGCCCAATAACCTCAGAATAAAGCAATTACCTTCAGATGTGAACAAATCAAGTGACAACAAAGGTCTAAATATGGAGAAAGAAAATCTGCGAAGAGGGAATTCAAACCCAGGAACAAATTTAGAGGGCCAGCCTTGTATCTTGTCCAGTGTTAGGCAGAAATGTAAATAGTACACTTCAGAGTGTCACTTCATGTCCTTTGCTGATGGTAGAGTGCTATACATCGAGCATATTTTGTGGTTATTATAAAGATGAAGGAAAACAGACCCTGAAACAATTAAGCACTTTATCAAGCATCACACATCCTGAAGTATGCAGCAAAGCCAGCGCAGAACACAGTGATTCTGAATGCCAAGCAAGCTGTATTTTAAACAAGGTTTTATGAATATTCTATAGGATACATGGGGGTACGAATGTTGAGTGAAAACGTTTCTGAATATGAAACTTGTTCTCATAAAGTGATGCTTTTTCAAAAAGTCAGATTCTGTTAAACGGATGATATTATGGAGATAAAACTGATTCATCTCTAAGGCTATGAATAACAGAATTACTCTTGCTAAGTGATATTGCTAAAAATAATCAAATTCAGCAAATTTTCTTCCACCCCAGGGGTCTTACCATGTAATTAAGAAGCTCATGTGTTTGTTATGCTGTTTTCTCTTTTCTACATTCTATATTTTTATATGCTATACTTTCCTTCTACCAAAAATAAGAATTTACACATAGTGGTTCCTCAATAAGTACCTACTCTGTGCATAAATGTTTTGTTGAATAGAAATGCCAGTGATTTGACAAAGGTACCTGAAATCTTGTATAACTTCATTTACCTCTTATTTAATGTATTTGGTTGTTACAGGGTTTCACCACACAGTTCGGACTCACAGTCATTCCCCTGTTTTCAGCCTCCCCAGAGCTTGGGTTAGGGGCATAAACCACTATGCCAGGACTCTGTGGCTGACTCAGCCCACTCTGGGGACAGGGCTGGCATAGCATGTGGTGCCAGGGATTGAACAGTGGTCCCTGTGATTGCCTAAGCTTGCCTAAGCAGGCTGTTTGGTCTGCTGAGCTGTCTTGCTGGCCCCTTCATTTATCTCTTGTCTCATGCTCCTTTTCTATTAAATTACATGGAACAGAAACTATTGTTTCCAAAGGCAGCTAGATTTCTGACTGTATAGAAAATTCTATTAGCAATATAAGTACTTGTTCTTGTTCTTATGTGATTCAGATTACACAGCCTCATGATTTCTTTGGTGTCAAACAGGAAAATTTTGTAAATCCTTTCCTGCATGGAGGTCACCCAGAAATTTCAGATTATTTAGGTCACTTTAAGGGAGAGTTCTCATGCCATTTATTGGTTTTCTCACATTCAAGAGTGGGCTTTTGCGAAGCCTTATAAATCTCTTTATAATTTCTGAGCTCCTGGTTAATTGTCAAGAAGGGAGTATTCTTCCTTAGCCACCGGTCAAAATTTCTGGGGCACCTCTACATGAATGTATATTTCATTTTTCTTCCACCTTCTTCACAAAAATGGTGGAATTTTTGCTAACAAGCTGTTGCATAGAGATTTTTCACACTGCATTCTCTTCCTTTTGGGCTGTTAGAAAGGAATTATGGGAAGGAGTGACATTGTTTACAGTTTACATCAATGTGTTTCAAATTACCTCACATCCTGGGATTACTAATTGTTCTGTGAAAATTCAAACTGGACATTTGTTTCATTTTTTTCCCTTTTGGTTTAAATTGATAATTTATTCCAAAGGCAGTAGTCAGAATGTCTAAATTCAAAATACAGGCAAATGTGTTGTGTGTCTAAAAATACCCCCAAAGAAAAATGATGCAAAAAAAAAAAAATTACAGACGTCTTTAGTGGTCAAACTATGGAGCAACTAATTTAGCAAGCCAATGTTTTTTTCAGAGTTTGAAGAAAAGCTATCCTAACAAAAAGCCATACCTCTCTCTCTTGTGACTCTCTTCACAGTTCCCTGACTTTCCCACTAAATTTTAGCAAGCCTTCCAAAAGTTTAGAAAATCAAATTAATCTGAAGAGTATAAAGCTCATATAGAGATAACAGCACCCACCTCACAGGGATGTGGTGAAGGCTAATGAATCTGTGTTTACAGCGCGCTGACAAACCCTAGTGCAAGCCTGAGTTAGAGAAACCCAGGCACTCGCACCCGCCTGAGTGAGTTAGAGAAGACCAGGCACTCGCACCCGCCCCTGCCCTCACTCCCTGAAGCAATACAGCTACAGAACCTGGGGCTCCATTTGGTCTGCAAACTAGATTAGTGGTCCCCAAACCCAGGCCACAGACTGCTGTCTGCTAGAGACCAGGCTGCAGCGCCGCACGGGAAACAGCGAAGTTGACCCCTGTTGCCAGGGCTCTGTGGCATCCACAGTACCCCAAGCTCCTTCTCCCGTCAGACCAGCCTCAGTTTTACATGCTCAGAGGATCCTGAACCCCACCGTGAACTACACATGTGCTGGATCTTGATTGCAGGCTGTTGGCACTTTCAAATCATCCTGAAATCACTCATTCCTCCTTCTTCACTAGTGGAAAAGTTGTCTTCCATGAAATTGTTACTCAGTGATAAAGAAGGTTGAGAATACTCTCTCATTCTTTCCCTTCTTTCTTTCTTTCTTTCTTTCTTTCTTTCTTTCTTTCTTTCTTTCTTTCTTTCTTTCTTTCTTTCTTTTTTTCTTTCTTTCTTTCTTTCTTTCTTTCTTTCTTTCTTTCTTTCTTTCCTTCCTTCCTTCCTTCCTTCCTTCCTTCCTTCCTTCCTTCTTTCTTTCTTTCTTTCTTTCTTTCTTTCTTTCTTTCCTTCCTTCCTTCCTTCCTTCCTTCCTTCCTTCCTTCCTTCCTTCCTTCCTTCCTTCCTTCCTTCCTTCCTTCCTTCCTTCCTTCCTGCCTTCCTTCCTTCCTGCCTTCCTTCTTTTCTTTCTGTGTTTGATACAGGGCCTCACTATGCAACTTGGACTCGTAGAGATCCTCTTATTTTCAGCATCCCTAGCACTGACATCACATGTGTGTGCCACCATGCCCCATCTCAGTTCCTGGTTCAGTGCACCCAGAGATGCAGCCAGCACAGCATGTGGTGCTGGGGATCAAACCCCAGTCCCGGTGCTTGCCTAAGCAGGTGTTTAGTCTGCTGAGCTATCTCACCAGCCAGAGACCACTTTTTCAACCACTTCAAATTTAAGTTTATAATACTAATTAAGAAAGCCAACAGCCTCTTTTGTTGTAGATACTTTCTAAAGGAAATACCATACACACAAAAAGGGCTTTTTTCCATTGCAACAAATAAGAAAAATGTCAGATATAACATGTGACGTGAAAATGTTATATCAGACACTCATATTTTTTATTTGAAGCTTCATTCATAAATTTCAAAAAATACCAACATAAGCCAATCTTCCTGTACAGTCTTTATGTTCGGGCATCCATAATTTCTAAATGGAGACTTAATGGCCAATCTGAGGTATTAGGAGTGGGATGTGGAGGAGAGTAAGAGGTCAGGAGGGCTCCGTTTCCCAAAATGGGGCAACTGTCCTTCAAAAGCATCTGACATTTATTTCATGCCCTTTTGTGATCCAAGGATTCAGCCACAAAGTGTGCTTTGCAAGAAAGGAGGCCCTCACTGGACCCTGAATCTGCCGGCACTTTGACTTTGGACTCTTCAGCTCCTGTAACTGTGAGCAACAGCCTATTTCCTTGGGTAATAGTTCTCAGTATTTTTGTCATATTCACTAGAAAGTAAGAGACATTTCTCCTTCACAGGATTATGAGTTGAAAAGTGCTCAAATGAACAGAAAATTTGCAAATACAATTTTCCCAATGTAATAGTCTTTTAAAATCTTACTTAAAAATACTACTTTCTCGTGTATTGCCTGTTCTGTGATCTGTCGTCACTGTCAAAAGTGACAAGTGTTCTGTCTAGAGCTCCTTCCCTGGAAATAAAGAGCTGAAAAGGTCTCTCTGGAGGCTGACGTTTATATCTCTCACCTGCACAATTTGCTGTGATCTGCAAAGAGAAGAAAGCTCTTGGGGATGCTGCAGAGCAGGCTTATCTCTCAAGATGAGCAAAACCTGGACAAGAGAATTTGTTTATTTATGTATTTGGCACAGGGTCCCACTATGCAGCTCAGAATCCTAGTGATCCTCCTGTCTCAGGCTCCTGAATGCTGGGATTACAGGCCCACACCACCACATCTGGTCTCAGTGGTCGGCACAGGCCTGCAGTATTGGGGATCAAACTTAGGTCCTTGGGCTTGCCAGGAAGGTGCTGAGACTGCCGAGCTATCTCCCCAGTCCAAAACGTGAAATTCTTTTTTTTTTGGCGGAACTGGGGATTGAACTCAGGCACCTGTGCTTGATAGGCAAGTGCTTATTCCACTGAGCCATCTCCCCAGCACCCCAAAAGTGAAAATTTTAAATGTCTGTGAAACACTTATTCTAAGAATAGAACCTGGTAATAAACTAAGAATCAGGACAAATGTCCTTGAAGGCTGTCACTTGTAAGAACAATCTTTGGAAAACTTTTGCCAGCTCTCTGCTGAAGTCATTTTGCATTATCTACCTTTAATCATCCTGACCTATACTTTAGGTGCCATCCCACTACCCTGAAACAAATAGACCCCCTGGGCTTTCTGACATTGTGTCTTCACTGCACCTACTCTGTTTGGTGTGGATGTTGTCACAACAGCACACAGCAAAAAGAAGCTGTGCTGGAGGGGCACTCAAGGGCTTCGGAGGAGTGGGCCGGCATCTGAAGAGAGACACTGAGCACACACAGCACATGGTTAAAGCCAGCACTCCCACTCTCTGACCACGGGGCTCGCTGTGGCCCCACCTCTCACAGGGCCTGAGTAGCAGGGCTCTCTACCTAGGACCAGGTTCTAGTCACTCAGTGGTTAAACCCCGGCCCAGGAGCTCAGGGCAAAGCACTCTGTCCTTGCCTCCTGTTCTCCGCTCTAGGGCTCAGAGCGCTCCATGTGGTCTGCACTACAATCGCCAGTGTTTCCTAGGCAGTCCACGCACTTCCTCAGCCTCATCCTCAGAGCTACTACTGGATCCTCAGGGTAAACATGAACACTGTGATTCTAAACCCTCCTGAGGTAGGGACATCTTATCCTTAAGCTCTCAGAGAGAATCTCCTTCAGTTAGGCCAAACCTTCAATTATTTAATAGAGAGAAAAAACCAGCTGGGGAACTCATTATTATTAATAAAAGGCTCTTTCAGTGGACAGAACTAGGAAATATTATATAGGACAGGTAATGTAATTACTGTGATATATCTATTAGCATCAACATAAAATAGTAACATAACATATGACATTATACATTGTAGTATGTATATTATATAGTGTATAAAATATATTAACTTCTATATAATATAATAATATATGTAATATAAATCAGAATATTTTATAAATAGTATATAATGCTTAACATAAACATATATGCCTGTTTGATATGTAGGTTGGTATTATATAATATTTGTTACATATATGTACATATATTATATGAACATTATATGTAATCCATATACGTAATATGTGTTTTTAGGGAAGGCTCTACCGATTGTTCAGGATCTCACTACTAGATTGGACTCATAGGGATCTGCCTGTTTACACCCTCTCAAGAGCTGGGATTACAAGTGTACACCACCACGCCCAGTCTCAGTTGCCATCCCAGTGCTCCCCGGGGTCAGGGCTGGCACAGCAGGCTCCGAAATTGAATCCCAGACCTTGCGCCTGCTTGCAGGCACTTTAATCCACTGAGCTATTCATCCGGCCCTGTAATCTGCCTACATTTATAAATCCATATGGGTAACCGTCTATACATGTGTGTAGTGTTCTATGGTTCCTTCATTTATCTGTGTAGTGCGAGACGAGTTCATGCTGATGCCACCAATTGTAATTTAATGCATGCATTCTTCCTCTCCTTCCTTCTTCTCCATGGCTGTAAATATCTTCTCTGACAGGAGGAAGTTAGTCTGCGTTATTTTCAATGTACTAATTGCTTTGCCCGGCCACCGCATGAGCTTGTTTCCTATAGCCAGTGCTAAGGCTGCCGCTGCCTCCTACTCCCCCCCTGCCCCATAGCAGGAGCCTGACACCCTGCTGGTTACTGCACTCAGGAGAGGGAAGAGACAGGACAGGACAGGAAGGTTAGGAGGAGGGAGGGGCAGTTCTTACCGGCACAGGTAAAGGCAGACACATGTGGAAAGCATGAAAATAAACTAAAGAGAAGGTCACGCTTTCTAATATAAGGAATCAATGAAAAGGAATGAGTACAGCTGTACAAGCCACAATATTTACTTACTAGACTCGGGTTGCACAATTACTCTTTAAATTGCAACGAAGGTTTCTAGATACTTCCTCTCCATTTCAGCACACACGCAGCAAAGTCTGATGCCCAAGGCAGGCTAGGGAACAGCACAAAAACAATCTGCAAAAAGTCTCTGTTCCTCTAGATCTGAATGGGACCCTAAACTAGATGGCATTATTTTCTGCAGCATAACAAATTAACTCATGTTTTGAGTGTGTACTGCTTCCAAAAGAAACCATTAAGTATAAAAAGAAAAACACATAAAATACGAAATACACAGGTCACATGATGTGTCAAATGAGTAGCAATCTTATAATTTTAAAAAGATATCCACTAATATAGCAAGTGTGATTTTTCAAAGATTTTCAATATAATTTAACAGTAAGACGATACTTTATGTTTCTATTCCACTTCCATTTCTTTGTGTACAATGTTAGGTCACATTCTTCACCAATTTTTCTTTCTTTTAAAACAAAGCTTTAACAATTAATTTGGAAGGCTTTTGTTATATATCATGCATATTAAACTTAGGTCTCAAATATACTTGACAAATATTTTTCTGGTATATGGCTTATCTTAAACAAAAGTTAAATGTTTTTATTTGGTAAAATATCTCAGGGTTTTTTTTTTTCTTTTGTTGTTTCTTAGTTTCCTGTCATGATTTCATGCATTTAAATTATGAAAATATCCTTGCTGGGCTTTCTTTCCCATTATTTACATATCTAATCTAGTGGGTGCATTTTTGCAGCTGATGGTACTTAAGAGGTTCAGAGTTATTCTTAATTTTATTTCCAAGTGCCAAACCAATTGTTGAATAATCCATCTTTCCCTTTGTGGTTAGAAATGCAAACTTCATGGGATACACAATCAATACAAGTATGAATAGGTCTCTGGAATTTCTATCATTTTTTAATGATGTATCTGTTGATCTTCCCAGGTGAAACACGCTATTTTAATTACTGGAGCTTTACATTAAAATTTGATTTTTCTGAAAGCAATCTTCTTTCATTATTCTTATTCACAATATTCCTGTCTATTTTCATGCATGTATTCTTCCAGGTAAAAGTTAATATCAAGTTGTCAAGATTTCAAAAAACTGCATTAGGATTTTGATGGGAGTTGGATCAAGTTTACAAGATGATTTGAGGGAAATTGACATCTTTACAATTTTTAGTTATTCCATCCAGGAAGGCAATATTTTATCAGTGACTCAGGTCAGGTTTTATGTCCCTCAGAAAATTTTTACTTTTTTCTTACCCTCATGTATTCCTAATTTAGTTTATTTCTAGATATGTCATACATTTGGTTGCTGCTAGAAGCATCTAAATATTAAATTGTGTAACTCATCATTCACTTTAAGAAAGGAAAATAATTGTCTTGCAATTTACTCTATACCTTTCCAAGCAATATTTTAATAGGGTTTTCTTTAGCAGTCTATTAAAACAAAAAGAAGATAAATCTCAATTGACAGAGAAGGTGGTTACTGCTTCAGGCAGGTGAATTGGGGGTATGTAAAAATACTCTTAAATACCAACCACTTATCCTGCCTATCTGATATTCACCTCCTTTCTCTCTTAATTTATTACATTTTACAAAAATCATCAAATAATCATAATTAGTTAAAGAAGAAGCTTAAATGCAAGTTAAAGTTCATAACAGGAATGAACAGCTCATTACGGTAAAGTGGGATGCATACCTACTGGTGCACCCACCAGCTTCACCTCAGTAGTGAAGATAATGCAGCCTTCCCCGAGTCTTTTTGCTGCTTGGGCTTAAGACTTTTTTAAGAGCTGGCTGTGCAAGGATTAAATGGGAAATAAAATGATCAGTGTACTTTTACCCAAAGTCTGGAGATTGAGTTACAGTGGTTTAAAAGAAAAAAGAGCCTGTAATCCCAGCACTCAGGAGGCTGAGGCAGGAGGATTGCTGTGAGTTGGAGAGCAGCCTGAGCGACAAAATGAGATTAAAGCCAGCCTGAGCTGCATAGTGAGACCCTGTCTCAAAAAGACAAAAAAAAAAAAAAAAAAAAAAAAAAA
>PVKA01026231.1:0-31990 GCA_004027165.1 Ctenomys sociabilis
GTCCATCGTCAACCTGCCTGGCAATGTCTATATGTTGGCTCACAAGCTCCTGTGTTTAAGCCTCCCCATTCCAGAGTCCTTCCTCAATTTCAGCGGATCACATAGCTTCATAAGTTAAAAAGAAAAGAAAGAAACTAGTGGATAAGAACTCCTAAATATGAACAGTGAACTTAAAAACTATTCTTTTCCCCCACTATCCTGATTAATGAAAGAGGGGTCCCTCTGTGGTTCAAAGACAAGCTCTCTCTCCCTGTTTACATAGGTCTGGACCCCCTCCCCATGTGTTGACTCAATACAACACATTTTGGAGCCTCACTCAATAAGAAAAAAAAGCTCCTCTTTTTTTTCCCTATCTGCTCTATTTTGCTGGCTTTTTCCTATTAGCATGTGACTAATTTTCCATCATTAAATGAATAACAACACCACACTTTTCATCTCTAGATTCTGCTTATGTATGTCATCTTCTCCATGACCACATTTTTATTATTATTATTATTTTTATTTTTTAGCAGAACTGGGTATTGAACTCAGACCCTTGTGCTTGCCAGGGAAGCATTTATTCCACTGAGTCATCTCCCTGGCCCTTCATTTTTATTATTTTTAAAGAGAATAGAAAATTAATAGATAAAACAGAAACAATACACAATTTAAAAAATAACATGATAGGTATTCAACAGTGGTTGTTAAATCGCACATGGCTGTCAATCACATTTAAAAAAAATCTTTATGTATTTATTTATTTGGTACAGGGTCTCACTCTGCAGCTCGGACTCATAGTGATCTTCCTGTCTCAGTCTCCCCAGTGCTTGGATTAGATGCTGCAGAGCTATCTTCCCAGACCACTGTCAAATCACATTTTTAAAAAGGTGTTGGATGCTGTCCCACTTATGTTCTTACTTCCTGGTCATTTTTCATCTTCAGGAGTCTAAAGTCTGACCTCTTGGCTCCTTCCATTAAGGAAGGCCTCCCTGGTACTTCTGCTATAGTGTCCTGAACGCTGGACATTTCCCACTTGTTAAATTCTTGGCTGTGTTTCACGTTGTTGACAGCTCCTTCCTGAACATGACAACCTCTACATGCTGAAGGTTCCCTAATATGCATATCTTCACCTTAGAAATGAAATCACCACCAATTCTGGCCCTTAGGCAGTGTGCTTATCTGCCAGCTCCTCTGCTCTTATCTTGGCTGAAGCCCTGGTGCCGTTCATCTCAGGACTTACCATCTGGTCTTGCTCCATTCAGTTTACTTTCCTAAAAGCAACCTGAGAGGTGTTTCTAAAGTCAAAAGCAAATCAGGCACCCTTAAAGCCTTCATTGCTTCTAGAAAAAACCCATGGTCCTATCCTGGGTCTTCAAGGCTCCTTGCGATCTGCCCTTTTTTATCTCTAGCCACGCTAAATGCTGTGTGGCTTCTAGCCCTAACTTCGGAGTCCTTCCATAACACCTATCCTGCTTCCACATCCTGCTTTCCCTTCCATCTCATTTTGGAAGCCCTTGTCTCTAGAGCCATGACTTCCTCCTGCGTGTTGCCACCACACCACGAATCCCCCTCCTAGGGCATGTTCCCATGATATGGCCTCACGAGCTGGCTTCCTCTTCTGGGCTCCAGGCTCCAGGACAAGAGTCACATGTATCATGTGTGTCCTACACGGACCCTGCCTGGCAGAGATGTACCTTAGGACCAGCCAGAAAATAGATCTTTTTTGAAATCTCCTATGCCCCCACTTGTGTTTTAGTGAGAGTTGAGTCATTTACAAGTTGTATTTATTAGGTAATTGTTTCTTTTCCTATTTTAGTAAGCTAATCATAGAATAGCTAATGCAATTTAATTTAGACAAGAGTAAAAAAAAAAAAATAGGAGGCTATGAGTACAGCCTCATCTTGGGGAAATGTATGATTTCTCTTAGAAGTGTCTCTTTGGAATATTGAAAACAACTCAAGTGTCTCTTTTGGGAGTTCCTAGGGCTCAGATATCTTTGGCTGCAAACCACATGGCTCTATACCCTCAGTACAGAGCGGTTGTGGTGGAGTGACAGATCTGTGGTTCCACTTATGTGTTCTGAACACTAGTTTTTAGGCAGCATGTGGCTCGGTTCACTCAGTTACAAATACGGTCAATTAACTTTTTTTTGCAGAATTCTGGTACAAGTTATATTTTAATGATAATCTAAATGATAAGGACAAACCAAACAATAGTGTGTTTTTAAATTAAGGAATCTATTACAATAATGGATTCACTGGCATTAATTCCCCTCAGATAGCGCCTCTCATTGTGAACACACTTATCCCACCATTCTTGTCGCTTTTGAAGTGGTTCTGGAAGCCCTTTGTCATGTCTTTGCAAGGTGTGATAAAGAAATAAGACGGATGCTGCTACAGAACACCACCCAAAGGCGAGACAGGCTCGCGGAAACAGTACAGTGTGTTCCCGTTCACCTTATTCATCAGATCTGGCACCACGCAACTTATGGCTCTTCATCAAATCAAAATGTCACACAAGGTAAACATTTGAATCCGTTCGGGACACCAAGGCAGCCATAACTGTGTGATTCAAGACACTGTTGAAGCAGTGTCCTCCAGAACGGCTTCTTCAGGAAGTGGCAAGAATGATGGTGTGTTCTGAGTGAGAGGGGGTAGTTGGAGGGGGCTTAATGATAATCTGGATTTTACTGTAATACATTAAAACATGTAGTTGTTCACCAGTTTTTTTCAACCATACCTTCAGGGTCTGTCACATGCCCCATCAGGGTGTTGTTCATGTTAGCTTTTATAAGTGAGCGACCCCATGGAGAAACTGTTGAGTTACCCAAGATACACAGTAAGGCAACTTGTAATATAAGCTATTTTTCGTGATTCTGATCCAGTTACTGTGCAGAAAGAGAAGTGCTAATGCAAGTGGCAGGTGTATTGGGAATGGAAATCTAGCTCATTTATCTTTCCTTTGCAGGGATTCCAGTGAGCAGTGAAGGGGCACGTGTAAGCATCACAAGAGGGAGAAACCTGTGGGTAAATTTCCAGGAGGTGGGCATCTGGGATTAACTGTGTGAAGGCCTGAACCCCAGCCGTGGTGAGTGGATGGGATGGGGCTGGGGGGCTGGGACAAGAGCACAGAGCACATTCTTGTCCCTGAGATGCACCTGCTTCATCTTCCTCAGATCACTTTGGGACACATGCATGATATAAATGTGCACATATTTTGGTAAGTTCAGTTATTTTTGGAGGTAGAACATTTTATGTGCTAAATTCTCTGAACTAAACAGGAGTAAAGGAAGGCATTTCAGGGCCTCCTGTATGTCCCTAAATAGCTGAGCCACCAGCTTTCTCACTATGTCTCTGAGAAAGTTCATTTGTGGTGTGAGAGCTTGGGGTTAGCTGCTGTCTTTCTTGAAAATTTTTTTTTCTTTGAATTTCTTGTTTCACCTGCAAGAGACTCATGCCTGTGCCTCGCTGAGCAGCACCTAAGGCAGTGAGGGAAGCAGAGGACAGAAGTGAGGGTAGTGTCATTCCTGCAAGTCCCAGGGTCATGGCCCAGCTTTGTAAAGAGGGTGGTTATATGAAGGAGCTGATGGGACATTTTTGGCCAAGGTCCTCAGGAGAGCTTTGTGCAGACAGCGCAGCTTCAGGGTTCTTGCACCCAGGTGGGGCCACCCTGAAAAGTGCAGAGCCTCCTATCAGCTTGGAGAGAGAAGATTTTAAAATATGTTCCTCCTTTAACACATGTTCAAGAGACAACTAGAAATAACTGTTGTCAATTCTCCAGGGTACTGACATGTTGAGGGTGAGAGACAGGGAGTCAGCAAAGCTCAGGCTCCTGTGTTTATGAGACTTCTGTATGCTACATGCACAGGGACATTTGAGACTCTGCGCTGTTAATCCTCATTGTTCAATGGACTCGATTAACAAACTCCTGGAGAGGTGATTAGATTCCAAGGGCACTGATCCTGACATAACTGAATGGGCTATAAGTAGGTGGGGTCTTCGAGAGGAACTGGGTCCTCAGGGTGTGGCTTTGGGGCTGTCTCTGGTCCCTGGTCTTTTGCTCTGGCTCTTTCCAACCCACTCTGCTTCTCTGCCACCAAGAACTTCATAGCTTTCTTCTGTTCTGCCCCTCTGCCACGTCTCCACCTGCAGCCACCGGTCCACTGAGTCCTCTGGAACAGTAAGCCAAGTCACACCTCTTGTCCTTTGAGCTGCAGGTGTCAGGAATTTTGTCCTAGCCATGGGAAAGCTGACCAATAGAGATTCTAAAATGTAGGAAAGACCTGACATGATTACAGAAGTGTTTATTGTAAACTGTACTTTCACCAGGGTGGATCACTGATGAATAATAACCAATGTTGCAATAAATTTAGCCCACCAAAGCCAGAAGCCACACAGTTATGACACAAAGGGCTGCTTGTTTCTATTATCAGAATTTAATAATGTTATTGTACCCAGGGTTGATGTAATGCTTGGCAAGCGGTACAAGTGCATTTAAAAGGGATCGATGTATGACTAAATCAATAGTAAAATAGTAAGGCTATGCCCATGGAGCAGGAGGGCTTCAGCAAAACAGTTTTTATCAGGTTATGCAAATGAGATCAACATTTATTGAGTTCTTAGAAGGTACAAAGTTCTCTCTCTTCATATTTTTGAGACAAGGTTTCACTCTGCAATTCAGTTTAGCCTTGAACTTACTGTGTGGCCCAGGCTGGCCTCCAACTTATGGTGGTGACTGGCCTGTCTCAGCCTTGCTGAGTGCTGGGATTACAGGTGTGCACCTGCCCCCCAAAAAATCAAGCTCTCTTTAATTCTAATAGCCCTTTAAAATGTACTACTCTTATTATCCTCATTTTCCAGATGAGGTGCAGCAAAAAGAGAATCAACTTGTTTTAGGTCATATATCTGGAAAATGCAAAATCGCCAAGCTGAATTTGTATTTTCTGGCTTTGGAAGCCACACTCTGAGGCACTACTTTGTATAGCTTTTGTACTGTTTCCTTTATTGTTTCTTTCTTTTTTTTTTTGTAGTACCTGGGATCAACTCAGGACCTCATGCTTGCCAGGCAGGTGCTTGTGCCGCTGAGCAATCTCCCCAGTGTGTGTGGCCTTTTTGTGTGTCCCATAAACAAAATTCAATAAAAGAGAGGACAGAAAACAAAAAGAAAAAATTGATGGTGCCATACTGCATTGTAGGAAAACATTTCACAAAGCTGAGATCTAGAAAATATCAACTCTAGTACCAGCTAATAATAGTTAAACTCATCACCGTGATGGACAGCTGCCTTGCAGCATTTGGAATACTAAGCCAGGAGGATCACAGGGAGTCCAGGGCCAGCCTGGAATACAGATCCTGTCTCCAAACACAAAAAAATACAACTAAACAATAAGGTCCATTTCTTGCTTTGTTTTCCTTTAATATGTAAGCCAAAGATAATGATGTCAGATTTAGTAGGCACTTTTGTTGCTTAAAATTCTTATTAAATCACTCAGAAAATAACCTGTGCAAAAATGTAGCAGTGACATGAACTTTGAAAGCTACAACCTATGATTTTTGTCACTCACTTTTCCATACAACTCAGACTGATTTGCTTTCCATCTGTCTTAACAGGTTTCTTAAAAATAATTTTCAGATATATTTATATGCCAGACTGAATGATGTGTATGTGCCTTTTCATATATTATTCTAGCACAAATATAGAATTTAAAACTAGTGAAGAAGCTGGGGATGTCATTCAGTGGAAGAGCACTTGTCTCACATATGTAAGGCCCTAGGTTCAGTCTCTAGCACAGCCAGAAATAAAGAAAAATAATATGAAATAAAGCAGCAATAAATGATTTCCTAGTTTTCAATCCCTCCTGTCTTCTTCTTCTTCTTCTTCTTCTTCTTCTTCTTCTTCTTCTTCTTCTTCTTCTTCTTCTTCTTCTTCTTATTTATTTATTTATTTATTTATTTTTGTCTTTTTGAGACAGGGTCTCACTATGCAGTTCAGGCTGGCCTTAAGCTCACTTTGTAGCTCAGGATGGTCTCGAACTCACAACAATTCTCCTGCCTAGCCTCCCGAGTACTGGGATTACAGGCATGTGCCACCACGCCTGGCTCCCCCTGTCTTCTTTAGAAGGAAGTATAATATACTGAAATATGTGTCCTGGATATGTTTGTTATGTGTATGATTAGGCTATCAAGCTTTTCTCATCCATTTATCTTTCTCACCTCTGAACCTCTAATTTGGGGGCAATTCCCAATTTTTTTTCAGGAGTCTTGATTGGGCAGAAACTAAATCTTGACAGTGACTTTCTCTGGCTCCCTTGGTGTCAGGCAGGTGGCCCACACCCACCAACAAGAGGCTGCTGTCTCAAGGGAGATAATGACATGAAAGGGGGGATTAGTAGGAATCACCTCTGGAATAAAGCACAAGTCTGAAAAAACTTCATTAGGTCAGGAAGCCATAGGATATATATATATATATATATATAATTTTTTATTTTTTATTATTATTATTATTTTTTTTGGTGCAGGGTTTCACTATCTTACTACACAGCCCAGACTCGTAGTGATCCTCCCGATTTCTGGGATTACAGGTGCATGCCACCGTGCCCGGACTCCATGGCTGGCTCAGCGCACTCAAAGGTGGGGCCTGTTCAGCATGTGGAACCAGGGATTGAACCCTGGCCCCTACACTTACCTAAGCAAGCGCTTAGTCTGCTGAGTTATACTACTGGCCCTAGGAAATATATTTTGAACTTTTCTAATTCTATGAAAATATTTAAATAGAGCTCACCTGTGCATAGTCAGAGCAGCCGGGAAGGCTCCTGATGAAGTCATGCACGTCGTCCACAGTCCACTTCTGAAGGTCTTCATCCAAGGGCAGAGTTTCCCCAGGTGGAACCAGGCTGTGTGTTCCTTTAAAACAGAAAGGCAGTTATGCCAGGGCATAAAACTTCCAGAAAAATGGAATACTTAGAGCCCAGGTTTACATATGGTTATGTAAGGTTCCTGGAGTTCTGCCATTGCATGTGTGAGAATTTATAACATTCTGGGAAGATAGAGTCATTGGGAGAACTTTTCTAAAAGTTCAGCTGTACGTGGTGGTACATGCCTGTAATTCCATCACCAGGAGGCTGAGGCAGGAAGACCACTGAATTTGAGGCCAGGGTGGGCTACATAGTGAATTCAAGGCCTAGCTGAGTTGTAGAGCAAGATGTTGTCTCAAACAAAACAAAACTTATCCACTGCTTCTCTCTCTCTCTCTCTCTCTCTCTCTCTCTTTCTTTCTTTCATTATGTGTGTGTGGTACCAGGGACTTAACTCATGGCCCTGTGCTTGCCAAGCACTTATTCTACTGAGCTGTCTCCCCAGACCCTGCTTTTCTTTCTTTCTAAAAATATGTCATTTATTTGGTTCAGGGTCTCACTACACAGCTAGGACTCAGTGATCCTTCTGTCTTAGCTTCCCCAGCACTGGCTTGGTTTCAGTGGCCAGCACAGTGTGCTCAGAGTTCGGGGCCAGCATGGCATGCAGAACCAGGGATCAAACCCAGGTCCTTGCACTTGCCAGACTGCTGAGCTAGTTCCCCTGCCTTAGGCACTGCTTTTCTTTCCCTCCTCTGAAAGGCACTTCAGTGACAGCATCATTGTAGGAAAGAATTCCAGATTTGCTGCATCTTTTCCCAGATTTCAAGAGAGAGGCCCTGTGGATTTCATAACGCTATTATGTTTTATGGTATTCTGTCTATGATGCCTCTAGGTGAGGTAAGAACTTCAATACATCTTTATCAGAAAGGCAAGCTGTAGGGAAGCAGTTGATATGGTGGCATGATTAAACACACCCTACCTAGTTTTAAAATTTGTTTTCTTAAGATAGAGCCTTGCTACGTACTTCAGGCTACTCTGAACCCACTATGTATCCAGGCTGACCTTGAACTCATGGTGCTCCTTCTGCCTCATTCTCCTGAGTGTAAGGTTACAGGGTGCACCACCATGCTGAGCAACCAGCTTTTTTTCTTATTTTTTTAGGGAGTTCTAGGAAAGTATTCAATTTGCCTTGTTCGGCAATAATGAGACAGGTCTTTTAGATTAAATGGTGTCACAATAGTAATCAACACTAAAAGGTAAAGCCTCTCTTTCATTGCCTTTTTTCCCCCTATACTTATGCAGGAAGATAGAATTATTCATACTTTTAAGCAAAAGCTCCTCTGTTTTGGATTGAAAAAGTAACAGTAAATTAAATTAAGAAATTAAAAATATACGTATTTCTTTGTTACAGTCTTACTACACAGCTCGGACACACAGTGATCTTCCTGTTTCAGCTTCCCCAGCAGTGGGATTATAGGGATATGCCCTGACTGGACCCCGTGGCTGGCTGGGTGTGCCCAGGGGTGGCGCTGGTGCGGATGTGGCGCTGGGGATTGAATCGAGGTCCCTGTGCTGGCCTAAGCTTGCCCAAGCTAGCCTAAGAAAGTGCTTTAGTCCACTGAGCTATCTTGCCTGCCCTAAATAAAGAATTTAACAAAATTCTGATAGATTTTTCTCATACTTGCCCACACTTTACCTTCTCAACCTTTTTGCTGGAAATTCTCTATTTAGAAAAAAATACAGAGACTAGTGTCACTAGCATAGCTTGTTAGAATTGATGTAATAAAGTGACTTCAAGCATTCTGAATAGGACTGAGCAAAAGAAGGATAAAGCGGGCTTAACACCCGCGGCCCTCTATGTAGTAAGGCAAGGATGGGACAACCTGCCATCAGTGGGGATCAGTGGAGTTCTGCCCTCGGCCTGACACCCACCTGGCACACACAGTGGAGGGGCTGAGGAGGAAAGCCCGTTCTTCTCACCACGCTCTTCTGGTGCCTGCTCTTCAGCCTCCTCCTTCCCCAAGTCCCAGGCCTTTCCCGGGGGCGTGGTGTGGACATCCCAGGATTTCCTATGGGTGGGCAGGAGTGCTCCGCAGGGGTTGGTGAGAAGTGGTGCTGGCTTCTCACTGGTTTCACTCTGAGTATGGCATATCTCGATCTCTGGGTCTTTTGCATACTCTTCCTCTTCATAGGGAGCTGCCGGCATCTGGCCTAGGATTTTTTCTTCTGCTTGACTTTTGGAACTCTCAGTATCATTGTCTAGAGGTTTCTGGTACCCTGTTCCTCTCCTGGGTCGGTATTTCTGCCCCCAGTTCTCTATAACATGTGGCCTAAGAATGGGGTTTTCCTGAAAGTGCCTGAGGACACTTCTGTGAAAATGCAGGTCGCTGGCAGGAAGCGTGCTACTGCTGTGGTAAGGGGTTGGGCCAGCTGGGATGCTGGAGTAGGGAAACGGTACCCCTAGGCCAGCTAGTCCCTTGGGGTTCACCTTTTCCATTCTCCTTTGCTGGTAAATAGCGTACATTTCCAGTTCTGACCTAAAAATAAAATAATATGTAACAAACAGAGAAAGAAAGATAAAAGCTACCATAAATTACCATTTCATTGCCTTCCCTGAGGTAGTGCCTCTGCTTTCCCTGTGCTCAGTGTATCTGACATTTGTTTCATAGAAATAGGAATTGCCCCAAAAGCCAGTGGGGAGGAGACTTTGGAGGAAATCTGAAGCTGAAGGGTTTGCCTAATCTCATGATGGGAGTCCAAGTCTTTAGAAGGTTACCTATAATAAATACATGGTGCAAATTTAGCACAAGTGTGGGTAATGCAGTGTAGGGATTACTCTTCAAAGAAACTAAAGGACTAGGAAAAGGTTATAAAGACCTTCAAAAACAATCGTAGCAGAACTCAAGAAACAATTAGCGCCAGTCTCATCAGTGGTTGTAAGTCAGTGTAAGTGACTGAGGAGGTGGGAAAGGGGAGACTTGCTTGTGTTTCTGCTTCTTTTGCTTTTCTGAGCGGTCATCACAGGATTCCTTAGGGTCCAAGAATAGATAAGGAGTCTATTCTTCCTCTTGCCCTGGAGCCACTCCCTGTCATTACTGCTGGGCCTTTATTTCTTCTGGCTCTCTCTTAGACCAGTATTAGATTGGGCTCTCACAACGTAGTGTGAAATGGAGCTAGAAAACTTGGCTCCTATCTCTAGGTAGAAATGAAGTGTTCCATTTAAGGCAGACACCAATATGAATTTCAGAAAATCATAGCTGGACATTTTAATCATGGAACATTGGTGAACTACTACAATCTGTGGACTAATGCCACCATTAGCTTTGTTGTGACTTTAAATTTTGCTTTTTATCATTAGGCAACCTGTGTAGATGTTTGCGTACTTTTTTTTTTGTATCTGAAATATATTCCTCAAGTAATCATGGTGTGCATGCTCATGTGAACATATTCTGTACTTGCTTGCTACATATGAACATTTATTCTGTGGTTAAATAGAAAATAAATAAAATAAAATTGTTACCTGGCAGTATGGTGCCTTTGAATCATTTCATTCCTTCTGGTCACTGCCTTTATGGATTCAGATGGTAAAATGCTCCAACCTTAAAATAAAAGCCACCATTTCACCCCACACATAAATTTAAAAAAGGATCAATTTGAAAGCAAACACATTTTCCAGAAAGATTTCTATGGAGTTGGGAAACATTTATGTGATTTTCCCATGTGAGTCTTCTAAAATATCTTGAAATAGCAGCAGCATTACAGGTTTCAAAGCCCTCTTTTTCCTAGTAATTTTGTGGTGCATTGATTTCCTTTCCCTACACTCCTAATGGACTTGCAGTCTCTCTTGGCACTTTCAAACTATGGTGAGCAACCAGTACTGAATTCACTCATTCTTTTTTCCTTTTTTGGAGACAGGGTCTCACATTACAGTCCATGCTGGCCTTGAACTCATGATGTAGCCTGAGCTGTCCTCAAACTCATGTAATGCTCTTGTCTCAACTTCTTGAGTGCTGGGATTATAGGAATACACCACCACGCTTGGCTTAAATTTGTTTTTCTTTTTACATTTCCAACCTACCATGGACCAATACTTCATAAAAATGCAACAAAATTAATTACCAGAAAATTAACATAAAAACAGGAAGTAATGCAAGAAGAACCCCAAACAATTTAAAAACCATTAGACAAATATTTAAATTTTACCCTGTCAAATTGCTGTAACATTTCCTCAGCCCGCGCACCCTTCTTTGTCCACACACCTCCTAGAGCAGACCATGATAGTATTATATGCACCAAGTGTACGTACCAGTTTTACATGTGCAAATCTGTTGTTCCTAGTCAGAAGGTAAAATCATGGGGGAAAAAACTATTTCTTTTTTTTTTCCAAGCTAAACCAGATCCAGCTTTATTAAACATATTTTCATAAACAATCACAGTATTTCAGGCAGGACATGCACATAATCATTAATAGTATACAACAACTTTCAAATTCCCTTCTTGGGTGGCCTACCAAAAATCAGAAAGCCGCTATAAAATCCAATGAGCTCTTCATTTGAGGCTCTGAAGGAGGGAAAGTTTAGAGTGAGGGTTGACATTTCACATTTAGCATGTTGTTTAACACCTTTTCACAAGCCAACCCTAACTTTCAGGAAATGAAAATGGCAGAATTACCAATCTGAAGCTCCACAATCTAGAAAATGAAATCAGTTGCTCTTGTGGGACACCATTTCAATGTTACTGGCAAGTCCAGATTGCATGACACACTGGTAATGTCACTTTTGGGAATCAGATCCCAATAGGTCTCTGGGCTTAAGGGAGTTAAGGCTATGCTGATGGCAGAGGAAAGGAGAACATAAAATGAACTGGGAGCTGTCCCGTACCACAAGGCATTTATGCCCAGGTGGCCACAGGTGCCAACATCAGGGAATCCCTCCTCCTGGGAGCCAGGAGGAAGTCTCTCAAAACCAGCAGGGAAAGTGCCTTCCCCACATCAATCCAGCTTTGGAGACATTTTACTACTGACATATGCTCCTTCCCCCAAAAAACAATAGTGAAGTGTTCTGTATACTAGCAACATAGCTTTTTTAAAAAGTAAAACAAAAAATTGCATTTTTATAAAACTTGATAAAAAATAGTATTTCAAACTCTACAGTCAGTAGAAGTACACAGTTATCAAAAGTGCACGCACTTCACTTGGCATCTCCAGCACCTTCAGCTTTTTGGTCTGTTTTGGCATCTCCATTTTCTGCAGCATTATTCCCATCCTTGCTGGCATTAGCTTTTCCCTTTGGGTACCTTCTCTCCCTTCTCTGCAGGGGACTTTTTAGGCTTGGGCTCCAGCTTTGGAGGAGCTGGTTTAGTAGACAAGCTAGTAGATCTTCTCTGTAGTTCATCCTTCACCTTGGCTTTATCACCTTTAGCATCCCCTCAGCCTTTCTCTTGGGCACGGTGGTGATGGTGGTGGGTCACAGGCACTAGACATGAGATGCAATGGCATGCAGCTTTGGGCAGCCCAGGTATCATCCTCACTTCTTCTTCATGCTGCTCCCAAAAAAACCTATTTCTTATGCCCACTTCAAACTGACCTATTTGAGGTTACTAAAATTCTACGAATAGCCTACCTTGCAATGAGCACTATGGCATATTTTTAGAAATGAAGTTCTCTGTTATTTATCAAGTGACGTGACCTTTAGAAATCCTCTAACCCCAAAGCTCTAGGTGTTTGTGGTTCATTGGCTCCACAATATTCTCTTTTAGAGAGCTGGAATGCATAAAACTCTGAAGCCATGGCACACTGCCCACGAATGCGGAAAAGGCCCATGTGGGAAATCCAGATGGGGGCACAGTGCTCATTGCCTCGACTGTAGGACCCTAGTGGGTCCACTTTCAAATTTTCTGTTCAATTCTTTTTTCTATATGAGATAGGTAACATCGATTTTAATGCTCATTCAAATGTATTAATCCACTTCCTATCTAGCACCTCAAGTTTTGAAATAGATTCTTGTGTTTCTATCTTGCTAACTTAAAAGCTCAGTTTCTGTCGGACTGAGGCCTCATCTTATCTTTGCTGGTCTCACACCTCACCCTTGAGGTAGGAGACTTGGTCTACACGTCCCTCAGATGGCAATTTTGTCTGCTTGTATATCCAAATCCAGATATTGCCCTGGTTTCTGTGCTGCTGCGTGACTCTTTAAGCCTGCAAAGCTGCTGTTCAGCTCATTTGCTGACCTGTGGCCGTGGGGTCATGGGCTACAGATTATTGGGGTCTCACTTCCAGATAGAGCCTCCGCCCAGAACCTGCTGTCAGCACTATTTCCTATAGCTTTTCCCCTGCTCCACTCGGTGGTGATCTAGTTTCAGATATCACCCTGGCTTGGCTTTCCACTTTACTTTTTTAAAAATTTAATTTTTTTTTAGTTTATGTATTTGGTGCAGGGTCTCACTATGGAGCTTGGACTCATAGTGGTCCTGCTGTTTCAGCCTCTGCAGCACTGGAATTATAGGCCAGCATGCCTGCTGGGTCTTGGTGGCCAGCTTGGCCTGCCTGGGGCAGAGCCGGCATGGCATGTGGTATAGGGATTGAACCTGGGTCCTTGTGCTTGCCTAGGCAGGTGTTTAGACTGCTGAGATATCTCTGTGGCCCAGTCATGCTTCTCTTTGTGTCAGGTTTTTTTTTGTTTATTTGTAGTTCTATCTACTAAAAGTTGTTGCAATTGCAGAACGGGGACAAACAGAAATTCAGATTATAGTTTTAGGGTGATCAGATTCAGCAATTTCATGTCCAGTATTGTGAGGACATTTTTATCTGTCTTAGGCATCACTAGTTGTGTCTTCATGGATGCTATTGTACTGAATTGCTCTTCGCGAGATCACTGTTCAGATATTTGGTGCACTGCTTGCTTGGCATGTGTGGGCTTAACCCCCAGCACTGCACAAGGGAAAAGATCCCTGATGACCTGTACATAATTCTAATGATGTATTCTCAGTCCTCATCTCACTTGCTCTGTAAGCTACTCACTCTGCCCTGAAATCCATTTCTTCCCTTGGCTTCCAGGCATGTCTGCTCTCCTGGCTGTCTTCCTTGAGCTCTGGCTGCTCCGTCTCCCTCTCCCCTGCTTGTCCCTCTTCGTCGTCTGGACTGCTTGGATGTCCCGCGATCATCCTCGGTTTTTTTGTCTACATTCACCGCACTGATGGGCTCATGCAGTCTGAGATCTGATGATAGCTTCCAATGATGTAACTCAGGATTTTTCCACAAGTACCCTCAACTTCTTCTACCTTCCTTCCATCCTTCAGGTGTCCAATGGGCATTTCAAATGTAGTAGAAGGCCCTCTTGAGAGGGGCCTCCCTCCTCAAGAACTCTGTTCACCTTTCCCATTAATACAGCCAAAATTTTATGTCATTATTATCATTATTATTATTATTATTATTATTATTTTTTGTGGTTTTGTTTTGTTTTGAGACAGGTTCTTACTGTGTAGTGCAGGCTGGCCTTGAATTTGTTCTCGTAGTCCAGGCTGGCCTCAGACTCATGGTGATCCTCCTGCCTCAGCTGGGCAAGTACTGGGATTACAGGCATTTAGGCATGTTCTTTTTTTTTTTTTTTTTCCTGTATTTTAGGGAAGGGTTTACAGTACAGGATGTTCAGGGTCTCACTACTAGATCAGACTCCTAGTGATCCGCTGGTTTATAGCCTCCAAAGACCTGGGATTACAGGTGCACACCACCACACCCAGTCTCAATTGCTGTCTCAGTATGCCTTAGGGGCAGGGTTGGCACAGTAGGCCCAGGGATCAGCCCCCCACCCCCACCTGCTTGCAGGTGCTTTAATCCACCGAGCTATTTTGCTGGCCCCCTGATGTTCTTCTTGATACCCATCTTTTACATTGTACATCCAAACTGTGAGAAAATCCTGTTATTTCTACAGTCAAAACAATTCCAAAATTCAGCCATTTCTTAACATTTCCCACTCAAGTCCTCACAGTTATAATTTTTTGGCTATTCTAATGGTCCACTGACTCCCTGAATTTTGGCCCTATTAGGTTTACTCCCACCTGAGCAGTCAGGATATTCCTAGTAAATTTTGTCAGACCATGTCACTCCTTTACTCAAACTCCTCAGAACTTCCCCTTCCATTCAGAATAAGAGCCAAGGTCTCACAGACGCCACATGCTTTTGTTTCCTGTAGTGCTGAGGCTCAAATCCATGGCCTCATGTGTACCCGGTAAGTGTGAAGCACAGCCTCACCCCCAACCCAGGCCATGTTCACCACCCGAGCCTCACTAACTCTCAGATTTCCTTTCCTCATAATTTCACCTGCTAGTCATGTGTAGAATAAGACAGACAGTAAATTCTTCATTTTTGCATAAGCAAATTGATGCTTAGTGCAGTTAGGTGGTACCATGACTGGAACGTAGGGAGTACCTACAGAAACCACAAGTGTAATCACCACACAGTTGCACCTCTGAAATTCTGTATCATGGCCAGTTTAGGGCAGCGGTGCCAGTCGCTGTGGTCTGCAGACAGGAGGCAGCTGTGCAGTGGTCATACCTGAGTAGCCGTGACTAGGCAGCATGTTTGGCATATTTGTATTTGGTAGAACAGATGATCCAAATTGGGAAGGAACACAAAACTGTCTTGGGTCAGTTGGTACCACTGAAGGTAGCACATCTCTGGAGGGCAGGGGGAGATATAAAAAAAAAAAATAACATAAGAATACGCTTGAACCGAATTTTCATTACTTAGGCAGTTTTTTGTTTTTCTTAATTACTGTGTAGAACTCTATCATCTCTTTCCAAACTGAAGTACAAAAGCGCAGCAGGCTCTAGGGTAAAGTAGAAATATGGTCAGAAAGGTTAGGAGGCAAAACTCCACCAAGGAAAGGCCGCTGCATTTTCTCTGCTCAGAGAAAATGGAAGAAAAGTGCTAGGGATGTCTGGGAGAAAGATCCAAGCAAATCTTTCTGATTTGTCACAACCAGCAGTCTGAGCAGTTTTTTCTCATTTAATAGGCATACTTAGGGTTGGATTTGCCTTCTGAAATCAATGCCTGACTATCTAGGGGGACAGTTTCTCATTTTACCGAACTTTAGTGTCTTTAGAAGCCCAAATTTACTTACATTTCACACTATATGAACAAGAATAAATAATGTGTTACATCTTTTTCTCAGAATGTTACAGATATTCTAAAGAAAAGGAAGAGACTCTTGTAAAATGTGCAACCAAAACATGTCTAATTTTACTTGTATTGAAAAGAAGGAATTATGCTATCACAGGAGATCTAGGGTACCCAATTGTTATGGACTTGTCTCCCCCTAAGTTACACATTGAAACCTTAACCGCCCATGTGACCCCATTGGAGAGATAAGGCTTTCAAGGAGGCCATTAAGGTTAAACAAGGTCATAAGGTAGGACCCCAGTCTCATGGGAGTGATGTCTTTTGAAGAGCATTTGCACCTGCACAATGTCTGCCACACTGTAAGAACCTGCTAGTTACTTGCTGAGGGAGTAGGTCAAGCAGCCCCAAAGTGGGAGGTGGTGTCAGGAGTGTTCAAGGCAAGGCCAGCAGAGTGGTCTCACTTGAATTACTGTGCCATGCTTCACTGAGGTCACATTAGAATGACAATAGGGTTAAATGACAATCCATTTCCTCCTTTGACTGGATTATTATGTGGGTGAGAAATACCTGTCCACAATTGGAGGTCCAAATGGTGAGGGGACCAGTGCGATCCTCTGCTGCCCCGGTGCTGTCAGTAATGGGTTCATAGCCATCGCTGGATTTGTCATCGATATCCCTTGCATCTGATGGAGTTCTAAAAAGAACCAGATAGGTACACTGATGAATTACCTGACTTTTGGTGTACTAATTGAATTCTTCCTGAACTCAGTCCTTTGCATTTTCATAATACTTGGGAAGACCAGCTACACCAAGATTTGAATTATACAAAAACCTTCTAAAGCTGGATGTGATGGCACGTGCCTATAATCCCAGCGCTTGGGAGGATGAGGCAGAAGAATCGTGAGTTCAAGGCCACCTTGGGCTACAAAGTGAGCTGAAGGCCAGCTCAAACTGCATAGTGAAACCCTGTCTTGAAAAGACAAAAAAATAAAAATAAAAACCTATAGGAAGCACTTGGATACAACTTTTGACTTTGGTATTTCACAAAAGTTCCCTTCAAATGGTTGTAGCTTGCAGGTCATATCATTCTATACTACATGCAATAGTAATGAGAAACCAGTATTGCAATATGCCAGGAGTGCCGGTTTCCTTGCTTATGCCTTATTTTCATTCTTATTATCAGAGGTGCTAATACACAACTTCTCCCATATATTCAATCTTGGCAAAAACATTCCTCTACAATTGATAACATTAAGAAAGAAAATAAGTTCCCCTCCAAGGGCTGTCAACAACTTGAAAAAATTAATGCTAACTGAGCCCTTCACTCTGTTTCCCTTAGTGGTCAGATTTCTGTGCCAATACTTTATATAAAGTAGCAAAATTTCTGCAGACAGACCATGATCCATTTAATGGGAGATGCTGCAATAAAACGTTTAGACTGTAAAGTTTGGGGAGAGTTTTTCCTTACAGCACAATGTGAGCATCTGCATTCGCACAAATAGCTTTTATGTTGTTTTTTTTTCCCCCAAAGTCCTTCTAAGTATGGTAGCCTGGTAGTGCCTCAAAAAAGAGAGAGAGAGAGAGAGAGAGAGAGAGAGAGGGCCAATCTCCTTAATGGCTAGAAATATATTTAATTAGGGTGGTTTCTGACCACATGAGACTATTTAATGGGAACAAGGGCCCAAATTATAACCAAATTTCAAAAACATGTGTGTCTATGATTCATCTTCAGAGCCTAGCAAGCAGAAGAAAGGAATATCCTTAAAGGCATAGTATTTGCCTTATAATTATCTTGTCAATTACTAACTTTTTTTTTTTTTTTTTGCGGAACCAGCGATTGAACTCATGCCCTTGCACTTGCCAGGGAAGTGCTTATTCCACAGAGCTTTGTTTTTTGGTAGAACCTGGGGTTGAACTCAGGCCTTTGTACTTGTCAGGCAAGTGCTTATTCTACTGAGCTATCTCCCCAACCCCAATTACTAACATTTTTGAATAATTTTAATTATTAAAAAGTACTAGTTAAATGGATCTTTTTAGCTTCTCTTGCATCTTCACTTGTTACTAAAAGAAAAAGTCTCAGATATCTACAACTTTTATAAAAAGAAAATTAGTAAGTAAATCTACTTTTCATTATAGTTTTCTTTTTTCTCCTTTTCTTTATGTGTCTAATTTTTTAAAATACTGAATTCATTAAAATATAATAACATTTAAATATGTAATTCTTTCCTTAGGTTTTTTTTTTTTTTTTTTTTTTTTTTTTTTTTTAGATCTAAACCTGGAACCATGCAGGATTAAACTGGAAATTCCAGTCCATGAGCCACCTAACATTGGTTTTGGCTAGTCATTTATGTTTTTCAAAGATCTTTTAGTTTCTTTGTTTTTATTGTGTGAGATTGGCATAATTTCTTCTCTGATAGGGGCCTCAGGGAGTTTGGCACAGCACAGAGTTAGAGCAAAAATTCCTACCTATTGCCTTCAGGCCATGGTGAGGGACCAAAAGAATGTAGGCTTGACCAGAGGACTTGCAGCTCTGGCCAAGGAACTGCCCTGGGCCTGCAATCTAAGGTGTTCCATAAGAGGTTCCATGGACAGTCACCTTCTTTGTCTTAGACCACTGCACAACTATAGAATTTACAGCATACTTTAGTATTTCATTTTGAAAAAAATGTTGATCACTGATTTTTTTCCGTCATGAGTTGATGGTCTCTAGCAGAAATTTGAACCTACCTATGCATGAGACCGAATTTTTAAATTATAACATGGATGATATAGGTACACTGTTAAATAACAGATACCTAGAATTCGGTGGGCCAGATAGCTCAGTGGACTGAGCCTGCTTATGAAAGCACAGGGATTGGGGTTTGATCCCTGGCACCACATGCTGTACTAGTTCCACCCCTGGATGTGCTGAGCTGGCCAGGAGACTAGGTGTGGTGGTACATGCCTGTAATCCCAGCACTAGGCAGCCTGAAAACAGGAGGGTCACTATGAGTCCAAGCTGCAAAGTGAGGCCATATACATTAAAAAGGAAAAGATACCTAGAATCTTTCACGAGTCTAACTGAAACTTCATAATCATCTGAACAGCTCTCTATTTTCCTCAAGGTTTACCTACCCTTCATTTCAAATTTTGTTAAGAGGGTAAATCTCATGTTAAGTGTTCTTAGCACACACACTCATGCAAAGGAACAAAAGTAGAACACATGGAAACTTTAGGCAGGGTTGTATATATCTATTACCTTGATTGTGGCAACACTTTCATGAATGTATGTATATGTTGAAATTCATCAGATTATTATTTTTTTGTGTGTATTTTTAGGTAAGGGTCTCAGACTGTTCAGGGCCTCAGTAGATTGGACTTGTGGTGATCTGCCTGTTTACAGCCTCTCAAGAGCTGGGATTATAGGCATATGCTATCATACCCAGTCTCAATTGCAATCTCTGTGCTGTGGAGGCAGAGCTAGCATGGCAGGCTTGGGGATCGAACCCCTGGCCCCTGTGCATGCTTGCAGGTGCTTTAGTCTACTGAGCTATTTAGCTGGCCCTTCATCAAATTGTATGCATTAAATATATGTACTTCTTTTGTGTAAATTATTTATTAATAAAGGTGTTTAAAAATACCATGTCCAGTTTGCATTTTTTGTGATATCTGAGGCAAATCAGGTTTACCTTGAGGGAAGGAGGAAGAAAAAGAAAGAAGGACGAAGGGGCTGGGAAGATGGCTTAATGGAATAAGTGCTTCCCTGGCAGGTGTAAAGGCATGAGTTCAATCCCCGGTCCCACCAAAAAAAAAAGAAAGAAAGGAGAAAGAGCAAGAATTGGGAAATGCCATGTATAAGAGTCACCAAAAGCAGAGGAAGGTGTCTGACTTTGGGATCCCTAAAGCAGGCCTTGAATGACTTAAGTGTAGGTAGTATATTTGGGAGGAAGCCCACATGAGTGTGGATGTAGCACCAAGCCAAAACAGCCAACAAATGGTGGAATTCAACCTTGGAGGGGCTCTCTGAGAAACCTTGTGATTCATGCCTCAGGATCTTCCCAAATAAGAATGAAACATGGCCATGTATCCATTGATTTCTTATAGCCCTTGTTTGAGAGCATGATTTTGGGTTATTCCTGAGTTTTACTCAACAAGATCCTGTGGGTTGGAAAAAGGTTGGGAGTGGCTGAAGCTGGAAATTGGTCATATATGAGAGTTCAGGACATGGTCCCAGTGTCTAAAGCAGTCAAGCTACCTCAGTCTTGGGAAAAGCATCCTGCCTGGACAATTTCAGTCATCAGTTGTTAAGCAACCTTATGTCTCATGATACTAACTTTGCAAAAGTATAAATAAATGCCCTGGCTGTTGTTGTTCATGTCCTTTGCACCCCAGGCAGAAGCCTCCACCTAATGTTACCTATTATCGCTTCTTTATTTTCTAAATCACCCATCATTTTCTACCAGGGATCATGGAGAGACCAATGAGTCCCTACAGAAGAACATCTGCAAAGTGAGACAGATGCAGGGCCTGAGATGGCACACAACCTCCATGGTTGCCCTTAAACTTGGAAGAAGGCCTGGGTGAGGTATAGCTGAGCAGTAGCAGTGTCATGTGTGTAGAAGCAATATGGTCCTCTTCAGTTTTTTCACTAGATAACCCCAAATGCTTTTCCTCTGAAGTGCCAGGATTGTCAGGGTAGGCATATTTTTGCAAAGCTCTGTAAGGTTCATCGGTTTCAACAGAACTTTTTCACTACTAATCACAAGTTCAGTGAAGCAAGTGAAGAATTTAACACCATCAAGCCAATGGGAAAAGAAACATCAGAGATGAATTTTATTTACCATACTGTCAAAACTGTCCTTAGTACCATATCTGGCTTTATTGCTGCTTTGGTTTTCTTATTTGCCATCAAACCCAAGGCTCCTTGCACAGCAGGCAAACGCTATACCACTGAGAGCAGCCCTGCTCTCCATATGTGTCCTTGACTTTACACCTCCCAGTTCTGTCTTCCCTTCTTTTGGCAGTGCCGGAGGGGTTGGACCTAAGCTAGGAATTCTGTTATCTTCCCAACATGGCAATTTATTGTCTCTTAATCAGTCTATCAAAATTTTACCTAAATGACAAACTATTCCCAGTGTCTTCAGAAATGCATCTCTACCATGGAAGTTCCTTTGGAGGGCAGGAAGTCACTGGCCCCTACAATATGTTATAGTTCTGAGCTCTGCTCAGCTTTCCCAGGTTCCTTTGATCTTCAAACTTGTGAACAAACACTTGTTTATTTATCATTATTATAGCTATTGGTGCCCAACTTTTCTTCTTAAAAAATTGCCTTCTTTCATGTTATCCCTATTATCATTTGCCTGTGCCAAATTTTACATATCTATATATCTTTTCTGCCAGAGCTATTTTAGGTCCACAGTAAAATTCAGCAGACATTGCAGTGCTCTCACGTATTTCTCGCTTTACACACACATGCACAGCCTCCCTATCACACTCTCAAGATCCTGTACCGCAGCACATACTTGTTATGATCCACGAATCCGCAATGACACGTCATTATCACTCAACGTGCTAGTTTATCCTAGGGCCCAGTCTTCCACACATTATGTAGGTTTTGACAAAAATAGAAGAACTTTATTCATCACTGTTGTATCACACGGAAAATTTTACTATTCCAGACTAAATTGTATTTTAAATTAGATACAGCCAGGGCACTTTGGGGATATGCTCTGAGGTCAGGCAGCTCTCTCCTCTTACCAACTAGAGAGATGCTTCAAGCTCCAAATCGATGTTGCCCCCAAACCATCATTTCAGGGACGCAAAAATCATATGACCAAGCAGAAGGGTCTTTAAACATTAACCTCCACATTTTCAGGATGTTATCTTCCGTTTTTGATACACACAGACAAACTCTGAAGTGAGGTCACTTGCCTGGAGCAGATGAAATGCTCTTGAGCTAGAGGGCAGCGTGGGTGGAAGTTTTAAGGGCAGAGCATGTCCAGTAATCCTAAAGCAGGGGAATACAGTGGTGCTTAGGTTTGCACTCAGGTGGATTTCTCTGACCCAGAGCTCTAATCCTGGATGCTCAGCACATTAGGAGGATGAGGACTCCTTAATCTCTGCCTTCAGACTCTTACCCTCAGCAAACTCCTCTCGGCAGCACATAGACGACTTAGCTAGTGCTAATTCTGTCTCAACTGGTTAGGGCAGTAAGACGTGAACCTCATGAACTAAAGCCCTTGCTAAATCAGCAGATATTTACTGCACGGTTGTCTGGAGCACAGTAGCCAGGTGCCAGCCTGTGATCACATGTTAAAATCAGTGCAGTCTGAGTCAAAAATCCTGAATTCGAGCCATTCTATGTATATAAGAATATTTGGGGCCGGGGAGATGGCTCAGTGGGATAAGCGGTTCCCTGGCAAGCACAAGGGCCTGAGCTCAATCCCCTGTTCTGCCAAAAAAAAAAAAAAATTAACTGTCCCCCCCAATTTAATTACATTAACAAAAATAAATGTAAATTGAAAACAATTACATTTATAAAAGTAAATATAAATTCTTAAAATTAAAAGTAGATACATTGCAGATTATTTAAAGTATGAGATAATCCTCAGTATCTTCACATATTCATTATCCTAGCTGTCCTGTGAGTTCTAAAAAGTATATTCATGCTAAATGTAATTCACACTAGGTTAATTATGTTTTCATTTAAAAAATAATAAATGGGAAATTATTTTAAGGCTAGGAAAACCAAAAGAACTGCCCAAAGGCATTACATTATCAAATACTTCTGAGAAAAATTAAGTTGGGAGGACAGAGATCAAGGTAACTTCTCATAGCTGTAGTTAAAAGTGTGAACAAAAATCAGCCAAGCACAGTGGTTCATGCCTGTTATGTGAGCACTCTTGCCGGGTAAGGTAGGAGGGTTGCAGGTTCAAGCCTAGCTGGGGCAAGTTAGCAATTTATGGAGGTCCTTTCACAAAATTAAAATTGAAAAAGGACTGGGTATGTAGCTCAGTGAAAAGTCCTGAGTGCAATCCACAGTAACACACACACACACACACACACACACACACACACACACACACACACACACACACATAACACAGCAAAAAAAAATGAGACCTGGGATATAGCTCAGCTGCTTAAGCACCTGCCTGGCAAGTGCAAGGTCCTGAGTTCAATCCCCAGTACCAAAAATCAAAGGTGAGGGTTTTTTTTATATCTAGTAAGAAAGTTTTTTGAATGTATACAGTAAAATCAATCATTAATATTCAAAATCCATTTGTTTGTTAATTTAAATAGAGCTTATGGTAAGATTACATGAAAAAATTGGCATACAGTACCTGACTTCTAAATAGAGATGCTCCTGTTTCCTGACAAGAATGTAAGAGAATCCTAAAATTAGTCCAAGCACTTATTTCAAATAGATAAAATTGTATACTCATGGTATCTTCACAGCCCAAATGGTGTCAGTAAGTTATAGTAGGAGAAATCACATTGCTTTGTAAACCTGAGTGACTGAGGTCACCTCTGGCCCCATCTAAGACCTGCAGACTTTTGCCAGTTCCCCGAGGCTTTGTCTTCAAGCTCCCTGCTGCCCTGACTGATATGCTAGGGAGTCCTTCTGTCTGCCCCCTGGCTGCCTTCCTTTAGTTGTTCCCTTCTCTACCTCTATATAGCTTCAGAATGCAGCCTACCTTTATCAATAGTCACATCAAACTTATATCACATAGATGTTATAAGTGTGTGCCACCCATTTTGTTAGGGTGTGAGCTGATAGCAGGGATGGGGTGGGTATGGTGGTATCGAAACTTAACGGTTGAACCTTAGGCTTCATTGTTAAATGTTCTGTTGAGCCACTTTAATAATTCAGCATCTCTTGGGCTTCTGTTAGGTGGTACTCCAACAACTCTAAAACAATTTCCCCTGCTTTGTCTTGCACAGGCCTTTGTAACCTCCTCCAGAGACTATCCTGAGCATCACCTAATTAGGAGTTTGGCTCTGGATCTGTCAGTATGTTCCTTCCCTGCCATTATATGCCAAGAATCAACAGTTTCAGGGATTTCTTTTCTGCTGGTTTGTGTACCTTCACCACTTCCCCTGCCTCTTCCTCCTCCTTTCTCTCCCTCTTCCTCTTCTTGTTAATAATGTTTGCAGCACATAATGACTGCATTTAGCTCAGCCTGTAGGTGCAGATACATAATACATCTTAATTCTTCTTAATTCTTTCCCTTCACTCCCTCTCCCTTTAACAGTACACTTGAGAAAATAGGTATTTTTCTGCTATACTAGCACAGTACAAATTAACGTGAATGATCGCTCTAATGTTGGGTAGTACTGTCAATACAGACAGTTAATATTAAAGCCATTGGAAATGGTCCTGAAGTCTATTACACTTTTAGGGGTGTATGCATATGCTTCAGCATTTGACGGAATGCGGGTCGCCTCAGCACACCGCGGCAAGTGTCTGCACACAGGCGCTTATGTGCTGGGCTGCCCTCGCCTCTTGCTTTTTTTCCCCTTTGGAAAGTTTGTTGTCATTAGACACGCCGATGCCTGTTTGAAATGGCCCACTTACAACTATTGTGCTAGAGCCCACTTCAGCAGCACATGTACTAAAATTGCAATAACACAGAGAAGATTAACATGGCCCCTGCACAAGGATGACACACAAATTCATGAAGGGTTCATTTTTTTTTCAGACCTTTGTGACATCTATAAGGCATCCAATAAGGAAAGAGGAAGCCATGAAGTTACTGTGATAAAATATTTAGCACAATTAAGCAAGTAAAACATATATACATCTTTTTCTCTTGGGATTCAACATAATTTACATTCCAGTATGGTTTGTTCACTTTCTTCAGAAGATTGTGAAGCAAAGTCTCCATTACCAATTTGTTCATAGACTAGTGAAATTTTAGAAGTAAATATTTTGGTTAATGTTAAAGAGCCGGAAATACCAACATATCTTTTTCATGTTTATAGCTGATTGCTTATCAATGTTTTTATGAAATTTCTTCTCTGATATTTCAAATTACCTTACACCATGACAGTTTTTTGGAATGTACGTATCAGCAGTAATCAGAGCTCTTTAAAATAATATGTAATAAAAGTATAGCAGTAACAAACAGAAGTAGATACTTAGTCTATTAAACATACACAATTTAGAGCTGTCTTACTTAAAGTTTCTTTTACTTGATATAAAAACAAAAACCAAAACCCAAGGCCCAGCACTATTTTTTTTTTTGGCAGGAGTGGTATGTCATCTTTACTTTTCATTAATTTGTCATATTGTTAGTAAGGATCCCAATAAATTTACAGATAAATCTAAGCATTTTTTTATAAAACAAAAATGTTCCTTTGTTTCATATGTGCAGCATTGTACTATGAGTAGCTAGCCTTCATTTTGGATGAGTCAATGTATAGACTTGTAAATTTACATACTTACAGCCTCTGTAAAGATTGTTTTGGCACTGCTGATGAGAGAACCTTCCAGATTTTCTGTCTTTGCCTGCAGAAGCTTCTTAGGGGCAGGCTAAAAGCACAGTTGGCAACTGCTTCTGGAAGTGTCTTAATGAAGGCCAACCTTGCCTTAAATACAAATTCAACTAAGTTGATTAGTTCTATTTCATGACAGAAACCTTGTCCTCTGATATCCTTTACAGATAGGCTAAAAGATGTTAAGCCCAAGGAAAGTGCACTGCAGGGTCCATAAACCTGTCTCAGAGTTTAGCCCTGAGCATAATCCTCCCTTAGCCTTTAAGATGCTTTGTGGGCCTTCCCTTAATGCTACTCTTCAATTTGACATAAAAGCAAAATACTGTGCAAGCAAATGAAACAATTTTCTTAGGTGGAACTATAAGCTATCCCAAATTTTCAACAAGCTTCAAGTGGAAATGTTCCTCTTGCAAGTAGGGGGGAAAATGCTATTTTTCCAAAGAAAAATTTTATTAAATTTGCAAAATTTAATAAAAAAAACAGCAGTCTATTTAAGGTAGAATCTTCTGCACTTGATAACTACTTCAAGTTTCAAAGAGTGAGAAAACTCTTCACAGCCTATGTGAGAATTGTGATCTATAGAAAAGAGAAAGCATGGGATTTTGGAAATGTGACCTGTGTTATTCACTAGCGACACATTTGTAGCCTTGAAAAAGAACATCAGTATTTTTCTCCTAGCAATGTATTAGTGATAAGTACAAAGTAAGAATATAATATAAAAGAACAAAGTTACTTTATAAGTAATATTTTGTTCTTCTGATTTAAAGATACAACGATCCTTTGTTAATGCACTTTATTTATTAAAATTTTTTTTTCTTGGGACAGAATCTTACTAGCCCAGTTCAGCCTTGAACTCACATCAATCCTCTTGCCTCTCCCTCCCAAGTTCTGGGGTTACAGGTGTGCACCATCATGCCAGTATTTGTTACATATTTTCATCATCTGTTGAGCTCATCATAATATGCTCTGAAACTTACTGTGTTCACACCAGTTTTTTTTTTTTTTTTTGAAAAGTGTAGGTAACATATGGACAGAGAACATGGAGAATTCCTTCCAGATGTTAGTATTCTATTAAGTAGCTAACTGCTACGACATTGCCAGTTGGAGAACCATGCAAAGACTTTGTATCCTTCATTGCAGAGGATCCATGCTTGAGGATCTGTGTTGAGGATGTTGAGCGTCCTTGGGAGGGACATTTTCCAGCCAAGGACAAAATAAAATCTCAGGAATCATTTGAACTACCTTACTTTCTTCATATTGGCTAGTTGGAAGCTCAAGGCCAAATTTCTACTTTTTTTTTTTTTTGAGACAGGGTCTCACTGTAGTTCAGGCTGGCCTGGCCTTAAACTCACTACAAATCACAAACTAATCTTGAACTCACAATGATCCTTTTGCCTCAGCCTTCTGAGTTCTGGGATTATAGACATGCACCACCATGCTCAGCTACTGTACATGTATTTTAAAACTATAAATAATATGATTTTATCTTATTCCCAAGACCCCCTTGTAGACACCTCCCACACCTTGTAGGTGTTCTTTTCTCTACTCTGCAAATAAGCTTCTGATATGGGGGTGGGGCCAAGACTATACTAAAGAACTGTGGGTAGGAGAAATGGTAGCTTCCAGAGGTCTGGTCCAAAGTGGAAATGTGAGAGTGTTGTAGGCAGCTGAATTAGGTAGAAATATTATAGGCAGTCAGACAGGGCCAGGCCCTCAAGGAGAAAATGTGGAAGACAAGATGACTTTGCAACTTTGGAAGAGACAGACACTCCTGCTTTGGGCCACATCTCAAGACAGAAGTTGACCAATGCAGCCACTTATTTTCCTAGGGGTGAGCATCAGTGATATTCTATGTAGGTATCAATTGACTTGAAAGAGCACAAGTAAGTCACTAACCCAACCTCCAACAAGAGGAGACCCTGTCCCATATTCATGCCTGCTTGCTATATGACTTGCTTCCTCATTTGGTCCTGGATTTAATCAATTTTACTTGAACAATGGTGCTTGTAATTTCATTGGGTGACCATAGTATTGTCTCACCTCATGCCCACCTAAGCGAGTTCCCATGTTCTTCACCACCTTAGACCCACCTCACTGCATGGTTTTACTCTATAAAAGTCCCTAGAAGACACATATTCTACTCTAAACCTCCATTTGTTCTTAAAATTCATTCTTCAATTTTAGAGAACATGAGCTCATGCTGGGTACCTTTCAGGATGGGAGTTTCATTTCCCTATATCAAGAGAAAGAGGGGAATGGGAAAGGGGGATGGGGAGGAGTTATTTGTTAATCATTCAGAAGTGTTGTAAGTTTGCACCCTAAAAAAAGGAGTCTCTTTCTTACAACTGGCCCTGTTTCCCTCAAGTCTTACTCTCTGTTATGAAGGAGGCATGAAAACTTCAGTTAGTCTGGTTAGTCTGTTCTGCCAAACCCAACCCTACCCATTAATGTAGAGACCATGTTCCTCAATAACTTAGTTTCTTCCAAGTTTAGTTCTCTCCTTTGAACCTTTCTTCCTCTCCATTTCCCTTCCCTAAGTAGGTGTATGAGTTAGGGAAGAACTTGAATTGTCCTGTGGTGGGCAAGTGGAGGAGAGGGAGGGAGTATGTAGAGGCCTGGGGTCCTGCCCTCTGGAAAGCTTTTACCACTGAGCCACATTGCCAGCCTTTGTGGTGTCCCCTTTCTTTTCCAGGCACCTGGTGGCATTCTGGACTTGATCCTGTTCCTCCCCTGGCATATACGATCTTTGCTGGGGGACTATGCCAAGGTTTATTCTTGCCATGCCTGGCAAGCTTCCCAGACAGAGTCTTCACTGCTTTTCTTTCATGCCAGGGAACGCAGGCACTTCTGGAGCCCTGGAACTCTGAGTGGCCTGTCAAGTAGAGTCACTCAGCAAAGTGAGCTCAGACTGGCTCTCTGCCTGGCCTGGGCCACCATAGGCTGTTCCAGGGCACATAGCTGGGAGGTTTTCTTCCAGGAAACCACACAAGATGTGGGACAAGAGCCACCCTGGGCTAAGTTTTTCCCTCAGCTCCCCAACACAGTCGTCTCTCCCTCCAGAGTAACCCTGGCTGCCCTGGATTCAGAAGGCTGGCATTTCCTCCTGAGCACATACTGGCTCCTGACTTGCTAACCAATGAGGCTGATCTGAATCAAGTTCCTCATCTTCCCTTCACAAAGTCTACTTTAAAAGATAATAATTAGTCATTGAAAACTCCACCCTCCCGCCTCTTGGATGACAGGAGTTCTCATCTTTTCTCTCCTGGGACTATAAGTGCAGAGCTCTGCCTCTGAGCCATTTGTTGTTCAGTGCTGGGGAAAGAACCCAGGGATGCTCTATAATATAATTGATCTACATCCCTCAACTAGGCTCAAACTTGTCATTCTCCCACCTCAGCCTCAATGTATAGTTGTGTACCATTATGCCTGGCCCCCAGGACACTTTTTTGTATGTGCTACAGTTTGTGTCTAGTTGTCCCCCAAGCCTCATGCAGTCATGCGGCAGCTTCTGGAGTTGGTGACTGATTCTCGATCCAATGCTTGGATGGCAAGTATGAGTGCTACACCCTGGCCCTGGGTGTGTAATTTGCGTTACAGTGTAAGGAGGAGAGAGGCTTTCTAGAATCTGCAACTGCTTCCCCTCTCTTTGCTCTTTGTGGTTTTTCACCACCATGAACAGCTGCCCCCTGCCATATGCCCCTCTGCCTTGGAACCTGCTGAATATGGACTGCAACGTCCACTGCTTGTGAGGTAAATAAATCCCTTTCTTTCCTTCATTTTCCATGCTGGGCATTTTTTCCCAGCAGTGAGAGAAGAGCAAATGAGACAGTATGTAAACAAAAGACTTCTAAAGAAAGAATAAAAAACATTCTTTCTTCATCTGTACTTCTCTTTCTCTGTCCAGATATAGATGGTGATTATTTCATGATGGAAGGAAGCTGAGACAAACTGAAATCTCTGGTTCAGTGAGATTGTGATTTGTTTTTTTAAAATATGGTAACAGCCAGGTGTGGTAGCGTGCATGCCTATATTCGTAGCACTTGGAAGGCTGAGGGAGAAGGATCATTGTGAGTTCCAAGCCACCCTTGGCTGCATACAGAGTTCAAGCCCAGCTTGAACTACATGATGAGACACTGTTTCAAAAAAATAAGAGGATTTCATTTTCCTTAACGAAGGGATAATCATTGAAATTTAGAAATCAATTGACATAAAAAATAATACTCAAAAATTATTTCTTGTATAGCAGAGTGTTTAAAAATATTATTTGAAATTAAATATTATTAAATGCTGCACATTTAATATTAAATGCTACCTGCTATGAGAACTGAAAATGTGATTCTCAGTTCTAGTTTAGAAGCTGTACTTTTTTTTGGCAAGGGGAAAAGGATCTTTGCTTCTGTTATGTGATTGCTCTGATTTTTACTACTGAAATAATGTAATAAGTCTAGACAAAGCATAGAAAGGAAAGTTGATTAGGATATTAGAGAAATGGCATTCCATCCACAAAAAGAAATTAACTTAGAAATATTATGAAAAGAATCATACACTGTCTGTGGATATTATCTTTGACATCAAGATCATGGTATTAAAAAACTGTCTAGGGAATTTAAATGGAAGCTTTGGGACTTGAACTGGAATTGAATACATTTTTCTTATTCCCTGTAATAGAATTTGTTTCTAAAACATAATTTGCATTTCTCTAAATAATAAAATATTTCCAACAAAGAGTGATTATGGAAAATGGGAATTGCAGTTGCCACAATTTTATGGCTCTATAATATGTTAAGCTTGTTTACAAGTGTCATTTTGATTTATGAGCTACATATTTTACTGCCATTAGCACACTTGCAAAACTAAGCTAGAATTACTGCAGTTAACTGCTATTAGCCAGAGCTTCAGCATTCAGGGCCAAAAATAAGCTCTTTTACTGCTAGACATCAACAGTTATACAGAGCAGGCTTTTCAAATTGGTTCCTGGAAGCCAAATATTACTTGGTGTTATAACAGTCCTATCATTAATAGACATCTAGCTCAGACAGATTTTAACAATGTGGCACTTTACAGAAGTAGAATGATGACACTAATGGCATTTATTCCCCCCTACAGTTTTCTTTTCTGGTTAAGATCCTCTGCGGTTTTGTAAATAATTGCCCCACTAGTACCTCAGACCCCTAGTGTTTTCAGAAAATGCTAAGAGCAGGTGATCAAATTGTGAAAAGGGGTGATCATTTTATTTCCTTCATGGTGGGCCATGGAGGAAACCTGAAGTGGCCCAAGGATCGTTCATGTCTCCATTGTAGTGCTCTGGCTCTTGGCCCCAGCCATGGCCTGTTTCTAAGCAATCTCAGAGGCCAGTGTTGTTACCACTAAATAGCGAGTCGCTTTGGTGAGTGCCCCATGGCATAAATGTTTTTTAATTGTAGCAAAATATGTAAAATTTTCTGTCTCAGCCATCTTCAAGTGGAAAGTTTAGTAGTAAGTACATTCACATTGTTATGTGTTGAATATGTGGAGTATTTCCTTCTTTAATCTTGCAAAAGTGAAATTCTATGCTCCTTAAATGACTGCATTTGACCTCTCTATTTGCCCTGGCAACCACTGGTCCACTTCGCCTCCACAAATCTGGTTCGTCCATATTATGCATATAAGTAGAATTATACAGTATTCTTCACTTCATAGCAATTTTATTTCACTTAACAAATGTGTTCAAGGTTCATCTATGTTGGAACACATATGAAAATTTTGTTCTTTTTAAAGATTAAATTCCATGTGTGTTGATATCATGTTTGTTTATCCATCTATTCATTTATAGGTGGACATTTGTGATGCTTATACAGTTAACTATAGTGAGTAACATGTCGTGAATAGTACTGTACTATGAACACAACACGACAAACTCTTTTCAAAAGGCTGCCCTCAATTAATTCGTGTATATACTCAGAAATGGAAGTTCTGGACCATCTGGTAATTCTGTTTTTAAGGGTTTTGAATAACTGCTGTACTGTTTTACACAGCAGCTGTACCGGTGTACATTCTAACCAGTAACACACAAAGGCTCTATATATTCTTCTTTGTGTGTGTGTGTGTGTGTGTGTATTTGTGTATCTTGGCAATTCTATTGTGAAGTGGTATTCATCATCTTGGCAATTAGCTCTTTGTGAGGTGGCATTTCACTGTGGTTTTATTTGCACTTTCCTAACAAGTAGTGGTGTACCTTTTCCTGTTCTTATTGAGCATTTGTACATCTTCTTGAGGAAAACATCTTTTAAGTTCTTTGTTTTAAAAATTCAAGTTGTTTGCTTCTGTGGAATGGTAGGAGTTCTTTATGTATTTTGAATATTCACCCCTGTTAAATAATTATTTGCAAGTATTTTCTCCCACTCCAGAAGGTATCTTTCATTTTGGTGATTGTCTTTCAATGCACGAAGTATTAAATCTCTATTTTTACCTGTGCTTTTGAAGTCAAAAACATAAGAAATCATTGCCATTTCCAACGTCATGAACCTTTTTCCTTACATTTTTCCTAATAGTTGTATAATTTTAGCTCTTACATTTATATCTAT
>PVKA01026232.1:0-31966 GCA_004027165.1 Ctenomys sociabilis
TTTGATATAATTCAGCTATAAAAAAACCTGTAAATATAATTTCATGTATGCACCTTGTACAGTACCAAAACGTTATGAAAACAGTTTGCAATGTATTAATTCATCGACTCTGTATGGTTAAGGTGTCTTGAAACTGTCTGATTGACATTTGTATTTTAATAAAATAAAAATAAATGGAAAAAAAAAAAGAAAAAAAAAAGAACATATTGTGGTGGTATAATGCATGTAATTCTAGCACTTGGGAGGCTGAGGCAGGAGGATCATCATGAGTTTGAGACTATTTTGGGTTACAGAGTGAATTCCTTTTCTATTTTTTTTTCTGAAATTCTTTATCTTTATCACTGGGGCTTTCTTTTTGTTTTACTAATTTAAAGTAATGTTAACATGTTGGGAGAAGTTATGTTTAAGTCAGCCTGACTGCTGAGTTATGCTGAATCATTCTTTTTTTTTTTTTACCAGTTCTGTTTTTGGTAACTTTTTTTTTTATGAGCAGAATATACTTATTGAGAGAAAGAAAGTTCCTGTCTGAGAGAGGGACAGGAGGGGGGCCCGAGTGAGTAGTCCCCCCATGGTAACTCTGAAACATGTACTGGAGCAGAACAAATACACTGTAGAGTGGTGGTGCACCTCTGGCACATGTGCCGCAGTGGGCATGCAGAGCCCTCTCTGTCAGCACATGAACGAGTTGCTCCACCTTTACCCCAGCAGCCAGTCATCAGATAACAATGCTCATAGGAGCACTGTTGGCACTAAGTGACAGATATGTTGGTTTTGGATTGCAGTTTGGGTATTTGTCTCTAAAAAGGTTCATTGTCACTGGTGTATAATTTTGATGTTCAGAAATTAGCAAATTAATGGAAATGTTCTAATATTGATAGTGATGATGGTTATATAACTTTTATAAACTAAAATCCAGTTGAATACCTTAGGAGAATTTTATACCATGCGAATTAAATCTCAATAAAGCTTTTTTTTTTAAAGAGTTAATACACTTTCATTTCTTGCATAAATGAAATTAAAACAAATTTGAGATTACACGGTTGAATGCATTTTTCTTTTTCTTTTTCCTTTAGGATCCTATTGTTAACTTTGAACTTCCAATTCACTTGGAGAAATGGTTTCCTCGTCATGTAATAAAGACCAAGCGGGAAGATATTCGAGAGCTTATTTTGAAACTTCATTTACAGCAACAGAAGGGCAGCAGTAGCTAGTTAATCTGTACAAGTATGACACATATGTTCTCTAAGATTATTGGAAAGCCGCTTACTGGCATTTGTGTTAGCTCACTGAGAAGAAAATAACTTCCAGTAGTTTTATAAGTCATTGAACATTATTAAAAACATATACAATATGTTATTAGAATTGTTGGACTCTCAGAGGAGTGCTGATGGGGATGATAGAGATAGAAATTACAATTCATAAATATTTGATATTTTTCTGAGTAAATATGCTTGGATTATGCAATAACATATGTAATGTGGGAATGCTTTTGTAGATAATACAACTATGTGATCTTTACTTCCACATGCCTGGGTGTTGATGGGAGTTAAGTCCTCCGTGGTGCCAGCCCCAGTGCTTGTCAGATCTGTTGACAAGTCATGTCAATATTGTAGTTCTGTTCTTCGCAGCTCAAGCATGCAGTATGAATACTGTGTATTTTTAAGAAGAAATTTAGTATCAAGGCTTCAGAAAATGCCATTTACGGCATCCCTTGTATAGTGTACAAAAAGGCATTCATAATTTTAGGAAGATAATAATTTTCGAAGTGCAGCTTATTCTCTACTGCTAAGTGAAACTATTTTGCTTTAATTTCTTTTTTCATTTCTTTTATGTCATGTGGGGATCTGAGAATTTAGTTAATTTGTTCAGGGTAAAATTTGGAACAAAAATTATCTGTGTCTGAAATAAGCTTTTAAAAATTATATATGTAGTGAAATTTAGTTTATTTGAGGTATTGCTGTATAAATATTCAGTACTCCTACATTATCTCAGAACATATATACACAATTTCTGTAAGTATAGATGTCCTCATAATTTTAACAAAAGAATACTTCCAAAGTTCTATTTATTATTAGAACTAAATATATAATTTTATAACTATTTACCCAGTATTCATCTGCAAAGCCAGATTGTTCTCATTTCTTTTATATTTTAAAATTGTAGTTTTTAGAGCCCAATGATATCCCTTATGGTTTAGCCTATGGCACTTAATATTTTATTAAATATTCAGGTAGCAGTTCTACTGAATTATGTGATCATGGTGTTATTATATATAATTAAAAACTTTACAACCTTCTGATATCAGGAATATTTTGAGGGAGATGTGATCCTATTGTATTTTCTCAGCTAAGACTTTTTTTAAGAATATTACTTTCATGTGTTTTAAGCATCTCTTAGATTTACATTGTAGCTGTATGTAAAGCACTGATGCAAAAGGAGTTTAAGATAAAACTAAATGTCTGAACATCTGATTTTAGAATCTAAATTGAGGTGGTCGCTCAAGCCTCCGTGTCCTTAGCTTTCGTTAATCTTATACCATCTTTATATTATTGCAGGTTTGATTTCATATAAAGGTGGTTATATCTGCATATTTCATTCCTAGTTTATGTGTGTATTGGGATGGGGAGACTTTTGTAGGTAACTATTAAGTTGTTTTGTACATGTTACTTTGGGGAAGCAAGTATGTAAAAAGCATCTTGTGATTTCTTTCCTTTTCTGTTTGTATGTTTTTTCGAAGATACCACTGTCCTTTATTATGTTTTAGAAATGTTTAAAATTCATGTGGAAATAATGCTTTGAGAATATCAACATTTTATATTAAACATATTTCCAATTCATTATATTGAAGTGTGATTTATTTTTCCTAAGAAACATGAGCCATTCTTACAAATTTCTTATTATATGATACCCTTACGCATACCATATAACTGATATTTGAATTAATTTTTCTTCCTTCTTTAACAAGTACATAGTTACCTTGTTTATCATTTTGGGTCAGGAAAATTCCCTAATCAGATAAAATTGCCTCAAAAGTACAAACGCTCCAAAATGTGAAACAAGTGGAAAAATTCCAATTTAACCTCATGTCGTGGAGCACAGTCAAACATAGGATGTATGTGTAAGGCATACTTGAAACATTAGTGAATTTCTTATGTTAAGACTTGGGACTCATCCCCAAGATACTTTATTTCATATTTGCAAATATTCTAAAATCCAGAATTTTAGTTGGGTTTGATAGCAAATGCCTATAATCCCAACATTTAGGAAGCTGAGGCGGGAGATTGCTGTGAGTTTGAGGCCAGCCTGGACTACAAAGTGAGCTCAAGGCCAGCCTGAGCTGCATAGTGAGGCCCTGTCTTAAAAAAGAAAAGAATTTGAAATACCTCTAGTTCCAAGAATTTCAGGTAAGGTATGCTCAACTGCATTTACTATTAGCTAAAATTTTGTTAGGCACAGCCACTGAACTTTATTTTCTGCAAAGGATAGGCTTTTATTCCTGAGTGTTTTGTGGGCATATACACAATTTTTAATATTCTTGTAAGGTTAGAGTTTCTTTGGGAACATGGGGGAACTTGACAGAGCTAGAGAAGGAGCCAGAAGAAGTCAGAGAGTGTTTTAGTGTGAGAAAAAAGAAAGGATTGTTAGTGTCCAGAGAAACTTTTTTTGCATTTTAGTAATTTTATTGAAAGATATCTTTTAGTACCATATGTAATGGTAGCTTACCTGTGCTAACTGAAATGTATCAGCCTTTGGTAAAACAAAAGTTATCCACAAAATAAGGTTTACAAAAAGTTAAAGGGAGAATATACTTTAGTTCTTTGATTTATTTTTCAATGCTTCTTTATCTGTAACATGATGTCAAAACTGGTTACATCCATTCTGGGTGAAATTAAGCTTCAGGCTGTGCAACATTAACATTAACTTTGTACAACATTAATGTGGCTCAGAGGAATTCCAAATACTACCTCAGCAATCTCATACTTAATGGAGGTGTCTGCTTACTTTCCTTAAGACACAATATGGAAATTTGTGAAAACATATTCTCTTTTGGCAGAAAGAGACTAGAAGCAAGGGCGTTTTATAGAAACAGTCCATAGTGAAACCTTCTAGAGTGCTTTATCTAGCAACAACTTAGAATAAAGTGGGTTTTGAGAATAAAAATTGATTTTGAGTTACTATGTAATGTAATAGAATATTTTTTAAAATGGAACTAGACAGATTCTGTATAAATATTTTTATCAATACAAATATCTTTTTTAAAGAAATATTAAAGCTCAGTGAATATGGCATACTTCAGTTCTGTATTTTGGCTTAATAGAAAATGTCTTAACACTTTCCATATAGCAATAGAAAATGTCTTGCGCTTTCCATATAGCAATACCATTTTCATCTCTAAATTATCTATTACCTGCTTTATAAGTGCCAAGAAACTATTACATTATCTACAATATAACCCTTATTATGCCTTTAAAAAGTGCATGTGTACAATACTGGTTTTGATGTAAAGCTTATAATTTAACATTTAAATTATAATTTAACATTTAAATTAGGTTAACATTTTCAATATGATCTAAAAATATAGGAGGGTAAATGTTAGAAATGATTCACAGTTCACCATTTCAGGCTTTTGTATTGTTTTACATTTATGGCTTTAACTTTACAGATGAATTAAAATCTAAACAACCCTACTACAACATTATATTAATTAGGCAGTTTTCCAAGTTGGAGAACATTTTACTAATCTAGTTTTGATATCTTGAGACTTCATTAACTTACATCAGTGATAACATAATGGAACCCATATCTCAGGGTTGTGAAGAAAGGACTCAAAGAATTTTTCTTTTTTTTATAGGGTCGCACTACACAGCTTGGACTTGTGTAGTGATCCTTCTGTTTTCAGCCTCCCCAGTGCTGGGATTACAGGTGTGCACCACCATGCCCGCATTTGGTCACTGTCTCAGTGCAACTGGGGGCAGGGATCGAACTCTGGTCCCTGTGCTTGCCTGAGCAGGCGCTTAGTCCACTGAGCTATCTCGCTAGCCCCAAAGAATTTCTGTGGTTGCTGTGATATTACTATTTATGTAAAGAACAAAAAAAGCTAATGTATCAAAAGTTTGTTACTAGCTGTTACAAGTAAAATTTTTATAACTAAGTTTCATAGTCATAGATGTTAAATGTTAATATTTAGTTTTGAGTTGAAGAAAATTATTGTAAGTTAATAAATTTAGATGACAAAATACTTTATCATTTCAATTTTTACTATTATTATCTCTTTAAAAAAGCAGCATATATGTAGTGACTGCTTAATGTAAGTTTAAAAAATATAATTACTCTCTAGTATTCCAGTTGGTATAGCAGTGTGTTGAGACATTGACAATTTTCAGAAACCCAGCAGAGATCATCTGCTCTGCGTTAATTTTTTCTCTAAGTATAATGATTTTCTCAAGTTCATAATGATTACATTCATAAGCTAACAGTCTCAAATTAGTTATATGGATCATCAAGCTTTTGGTCCTGTTATAACGTTAAAAGAGCTAGATAGAGGTTGGGGCTTCATATAGCAAAATATGCAATTAAAAAGCCACTACTTCAGGGCTTCTTTTTTTTTAAGGGCTTCTTTAAAAATTCAAGGTATTAAAGAGTCTGTCGTTTTCTAATCTGCTAATTTCTAATTTGCTGATTACCATATCAGATTAGATAGCTGCTTTCCTTATGGCATTGAATCTTATGTATAGTGAATGCCTTCGAATATTAGCTGACTAGATTGGTGAGTCATTTTTTCCCTTTCGCTGTTTCAAGTTGATTTATTTTGAAGTTAATATTTCAATACTTCAATTATATAAGAAAATGATATACTTTTTTTCCAGTGAAGTTATTTTTATTTTTTAATTTTAAATAAATTTTACATTAAAATATAAAGCAAAAGCATGTAATTCACAAATATGAACATGAAGCCATGTAGCAATAATTTGCTCTATCAGCAATGATTTAAAATTAATCATTACCAGTAACATATTAATTTTATTACAGTAGCTTTGTAGTATAATTTCAACTCAGGAATTGTAATGGCTCCTGCCTTGTCTTTGTTGCCCAGGATTGCCTTTAGTATTCTAGTTGGGAGAGATAATGCTGTGGTTCTACATAATTCTATGAGGGGCAAGATTTGCACTAATGGTGGTTGGACAGGATATTATGTCGGCTTCTAGTACTATGGACAACCACTAGGAAAATAACAAGGTAGAAAGTATTAATTATTGAATCTTTGATGTAATTCAGGTATAAAAAATAAGATATGCAAACAGCTACAGTCTCGTAATTTACTGATAAGAGACATACAGTATAATAATGTCTGTAAGTATAATGTATACACCTTTTATGATACCAAAACATTATGAAAACAGTTTGCAATGTATTAATTTATGAAATCCATCTTGTCAAGATATCTTAAAACTGTCTTGTTGATATTTGTACTTCAATAAAACAAAAGTAAAATTAAAAAAAAAATAAAAAAAATAATTATTTGGGACCAGAGAAGACCCAGAATACTTTTCTTTATACAAAGAATAACAACCAAACTTAACAATTCAGGAGTTGTTCGAAGGTAAGTTACTCTATTCACTTGCCCTGTAGTACACAAAGAAATAATTCACTTCCAACTTCAAAACATTTGACTTGGAATAGTTTGATTAATATTCACTTAAACACTTGGATACAGGCTCTTGCCAGAAGCTCAGATCTCTGCCATTTATCCTGGAATGTTTCTGAAGATGTTCTACTTCTGTTAACTCTGTTTTAGTACTTCTGTCCTTTGATGGCTGATGCAATGATAGATAAGGCCAACACAGAAGGTGCTGCTTTAGAAAATAAGATTGTGCAGTTACATGCCTTAAGCTGAGCTTCTAGTATTTTGAAATTTAGGCTATTTTTTCTTTCAAATGGCAAATTCTTTTGAATGCATGAATCATGGATTTATAGAAATTGAAGTAGTGGCTTTGATGTTTCAACACACTTTATCCAATGCAGTCTTTTTCATTCACATCAAGTGTGAAATTGTGAACCTGTACTGCCTTATTTGTATCAAGTCAGCTGTCATAGGACATTTCTTTTGATTTTACATCCAAATAAACACAGCTTGTACCAACATAACCAAGGTGCTTGGGCGGTACCTTCATTTTAGAATCCATCCAATAAATTCACAGCTAGAGAAAATGTCTCTGTATAAAAGCCAGAGAAATGAGTTAGACTAAGAAGATCATTTACCTCAAAGTTCCTTCATCTTGCAGTCATTCTGAAGACATCATCATGCAGACTGAATGAGCCTCAAGCCACAGACCTGTGGTTGACATGAAGCTTCCTGTAACAGCCAGGTATTCAGCTGATGTAGCAGTTCCTGAGAGTTAGTTGTCAGTACTTCTATCATCTCGGTAGAAAAGAGTCTCCTCTGTGTGACCACCCTCCCTGCACCTGCTCTTACCTTGTCCCATGGCACTGGGTCCTGGGTATGAAGGGCCTAGGAGGCTGAGAGGAGAGGTCCAGAGAGGGGAGCTGACCTGGGTAGAGTTCTCCGTGCACCTGGAAACTACACTGCCCTCCTCCAGGTTGGGCCAAAGCAAGTGAGCTGCCAAAAATATTCTTTTTAAGTTACAACTCAAGAGTTAAAAGTAGTAATCTTCATATTCAATCACTTGAGTATGACTTTGAAGAAGTGTAATATTTCTTGTTTTTTGTAATATTTCTTCAAATCAGATATTTTCACTTTATGCCAGGAGAAAAAAAAGAGGTCTAGATTTGTCATACAGAGCCTATCTTAATTTTATTCCAGGCTCTATTCTCATTTTTCTGTTGACCTCTACTTTTTAGTCATACAGAATTTTCATTCATGCCTCAAGTACTTCTCTCTGTACTCTTGTGTAACCAAGTTTATTCTTCTGGAAATTGGAAATTTATGCTATGGGCTATTAAAAAAAACATGATTGTGTGTTCATGGGGTCTCATTCTGCTGCTGTGGCTTGTATTCTGTTAAAATTGGGTGAATTCTCTTTGGGGATGGAGAAATCAGTCATAAATCAATAAAAACTTAAGATGAAGATCAACCTTACTTGAAATTATCATGATTACAACAGTGTGCTATCTTCATCAAAGAAAACATGGAGCCAGGTTGTGAACTTGTCCCATTAGTGTGATTGTGGTTGTAAACACTGAACCATAAACAGTTGTATGTTGTTGATATTGTGCCACTGTATGTATCTCCGTACTGGAGGCCTTTGCCCCTGCTGTTCCCTTTTTCTACCTCACCTGCTCATTACTTGTGAATTTTTTAAAAGTTTAAGCTCTTAATTTTACCAGCCCATACCTGTTCAAACATTCTCTCTTCCCTGTAACAATTTGTATCTATTTCTTTAATTTTGTTCAGTTATTGATATACACATTTACCTCTATGTGATAAGCTCCTCAAAGAGTGGGAATATATGACATTTTTTGTACTTAATATAAGGTATATTTATAACATCTAATAAGCACTCAATAAATGATTCTCAACTGGCTTGGAATTTGGTATGGATGAAACAATCTAGTACTTATTGTCTCAGTAGGATTTTATGTTTATTTTCTCATATGCATGTGATTTGACACATAACTTCAGTGACCATGATGTGATATTTTATTTTTTTTAATGTATGTGGTACAGGCTCTTACTATGCAGGTAAGACTCATAGTGCTGCTCCTGTTTTAGCCTCTCCAGTGCTGGGATTACAGGCATGTGCCATCACACCTGGTCTTGGTGGCCTGCTTGGCATGCCAGGGGCAAGGCCAGTGTGGCATTGTGGTACCAGGTCCTTGTGCTTGCATAGCTGGAGCTTAGTTCACTGAGCTATCTCTACAGCCCTGATGTGATATTTTGAAATAATCTTCTATAAGGACTACCCTTAAATGAGAACTAACAATATTGTTCTGAGTGATGGAGTAGTACAGGTGATCTGTTTCATTTGTTGGTAAAATCACAAAAATCTTGATCAAACTTTTAAGGCATTCCATACTCTACAACAATTAACTTTTTGAGCTTTAATTCTCAATTTGTTTACATATGCCTCTATTTTACTCTAATAAGTATTTTTTGTATGAATGGTATAGTTTTATGCTTTATTGATCATAATCAGGAATTTCCTTTTTAGTTCATTTTTTCTGTTTGGTGATCCTAGGGATTAAATTTGGAGCCTTCACATTGACCTGCATTCTCAGCCTTTGTTTTTTATCTTGGTACAGGTCTTGCCACGTGGCTAAATTGCCCATGTTGGGCTTGAATCCTCTTTCCTCCATGCCCCAGAGTGCTGGCATTGCAAGTATGTGCTATCAATCAAGATTCTTTATGAAAACAGTTTTCTTTCCTGTTCACAACCACCTGCACCACAACCTCCATTGACTGAAATGACAACCAGACCATTCAAGGTTCAGCTGAAATACATTTTCTTTCTTTCTTTTTTTTTTTTTTTTTGTCTTTTTTTTTTTGAGACAGGGTCTCACTATGCAGTTCAGGCTGGCCTTAAGCTCACTTTGTAGCTCAGGCTGGTCTCAAACTCACAGCAATCCTCCTGCCTCAGCCTCCCGAGTGCTGGGATTAGAGGCCTGTGCCACCACGCCCGGCTTTGAAATACATTTTCTAATAAATGTCCTCTACTTTTATAGTTGGAGTTAACCTTGCTCATGGATTCTCATGGGATGAATTTATGACTTTATATTATAGGTACAGTTAGTTTAAGAATGTTGCAGTTAAGGTTGTAACTAAATCAATTATCAAATTAGAATAAATTTAAAAGTGATGAACCTATTTATTTTTGCAATACCTGGTAACAAACTCGGGGCCTGGCTCTTGTCAGGCAAGCGCTTAAGCCACTGAGCTATCTCCCCAGCTCTTGATGAACCTATTTAGTAGCAAATGAACTCAGCTGAATTTTCCATGTGTTTCATTTTTCTAATTATGTTTCCAAAATTTTATAAACTATATTTAATAGGATACAATAAGTATTTTTGAAAATCTTAAGTATATTTTCTACTTGGAATATAAGTTAGGGCTTTTTGTTGTTGTTCTAGAGCTGGAACAAGAGAATTTCAAAGCTTAAAAATCCTTGGAGACTTTATGAACATTTGTAATATAAATAGAGCACAATGCATTAGTTCCCAGATAGTTTTTATATTCCTTAATTCTTGTAACTCCATGTTATAGATAGAGATTATCATAATTTTTTGGGTGAGCAAAATAGCTCAACAAATTTTGGCGATTTAACAAAATCAGATATTAAGTGGCAAAGCCAGGATTTAAGCCCTGGTTTTCTCAATTTAAATACAGTAATGTTTCTATATTGCTGCTGCATTTCTCAGTTTTTTTTTAATACAATCTGATGGCTTTATCATGGAAACTAATTTTGTTTTCTGTGTGGCTCTGTATTATTGAAATAGGTTTTATGTATGTACAGCTTAGGTCATAGGGGATCCCAGAGAACATATGAATCTATCGTATTTGATAAATAGAATTAGAAAAATCAGAGAATTCATATGAAATTCTCTTTATAAATGAATTGCTTGCTAAAGGCAAGGAGAGTGTTAATAAAGAGCTTAGCTGGCTAGATTAAAGAAGTTGTCTCTCCCCATCTGTTCTAATTAGCTTATCTCTCTGCTTTCATAGCATGCTGGTTATTTCAGAAAAGAATTGAGAGCCACTTTGAAGGGATACCATTATTATTTACATTAATTTATAATGGTTTTGTAGTAGTTATCATTCTAGAACATAAATGGTATGCATTTTCTGTAATAGTTCTTTATTGGAAATTTTAAGTCTTTGGATGTTCAATTAAGGATTTTGCTCTCTTCTTTACTTGTTTTGGGCTTAAATGATTATGTTTCCTCTTTTGGGGAAGATTTCTCTGGGTATTTTGATATTTGTCTTGATAGAAGAGAACCTTTCTTCATTAACAGGTAATTAAAAATATATTTTTTATCTTTCTGTGCAAGTCCAGTGTATTCCAACAGTATTATGTGATGTGACTGCTGTAAGAAGTTGCGTAAATACTACTCTATTAATCTTTGATATAGCTTCATTTACATTGTTTTAAGATATCTCTAGTAACTGGATTTTTTTCCCTTTTCATTAGTAAGTCCTAGCCCAAATCTTTTTCCTTATTTCCTGTGTTGAAATTGGATATAGTCTTGACCTTGATTTTAAAAGAATCTTGAATTAAAGGGTGGGGAATTAAATGGGAGAAGGATTGAATACTTCGCTCTCTACTTGGGCACTGGCACAAGTGATTGCTTTTCTCTGTACCTTTTGCATCTTACTCCATTCCTGATCAGAAGCCTTGATTATGCTTTTGCTCTGTAGTGCAAACCTACTTATCTTCAGAAGAGATCCCAGAACCAAAGCGTGCAGTTTCTTTTTTACTGCCCAAAGAATCTATGGATTCTTCTCTACCTGCTAAAAAGAAACAGCTTCTGGACCACAGAGAAGCTGAGAAACGGTGGTTACTGAGAAGAAGGCGATCTATTATCTTTCCTAATGGAGTAAAAATCTGCCCAAATGAAACTGTCACAGAGGCTGTGGCAAACCATGTAAAATATTTTAAACTCCGAGGTAAGTGAAACCAAATCTTTGGGTTCCATTGTCTTTGTTATGCCTCATTAGAAATCAAAATTTGTAATACTTTAGATAAAACAGCAAAATATTATGTACTAGAAATAGAGAAAGGACTAAGTGTACACTAGTAATGTAATTTCAAAGGAAAGTTTATATTATTTAAGAGAAAAAATGTTTTAAGTCTTTTTATAAGCACTTTAAAATATCAGTTTAGCTCCAGTGGCACAATTGGTTAGCATGTGGTACTTATATAAAAATATCAGTTTATGAAACTGGAGAAATTAATTATAATTTTCATTTCTTCTTAATAATAATTTGCTAAATATACCCAAAAATATATTTACAAAGTTGGATTGTTTTTACCTTGTCTACTTAGGTATATATAAACATGAAAATATAATCAGTTGGCTTATTTTGCAGTTCAGATATTCCATAGATTCATGTGAGTTGCTCTCTAGTTAGGATACAAGGAGTTTTCATAGTTAAAATGATGGTATTGGGGCCAGGGAGATGGCTTAGTGGAATAAGTGCTTCCCTGGCAAGCACAAGGGCTTGAGTCAATCCCTGTCTGCAAAAAAAAAAAAAAAAAAAAAAAAAAAAAAGGTACTTCTCACAGTACTCCTTGAAGCAACATACTCAAAATTTAAATTTTGATTTAAATTTTTAATAATAGTACTACAATTGAACTGAAGGCCTTTCCCCACTTCTTTTTTAAATTTTGAGACAGGGCTAGGTTAATGAGGCCAGTGGCCTTCAACTTGTAATCCTTTTGTCTCAGCCTCATGATGGGTGAGATCATAGCCATGTGCTATTGTGTTCACCTTTATTTTAAATTAAGGAGTATGATCATGAACTTATACCTTTTTGTTGGGTAAATTCTCTCTGTTTCTTATATTTACTAACATTTACTTAATTGACCATGCATGGTACATTTGTTAGGCATTTGGAGCATTTCCAGTCTTTGCTTCTTGCTGCTCAAAATAGTTAATCAGCTAAAGAGGAGATACATTAAGTGATTGTGAAATCAGGCTTGTTTATTCATTCAAGTGCTTACTTTTTCCAGGACCTAGGTTCTGTCTGGAGTTGTTACTTTATCATATTATTTATTTTCTTTTTTCCTTGGTCTTCTGTTCTTTCACACCAAACTCATAAAAACAAAATAAAAATTTAATAAAAGCTATTAGACCTATTTACACTTTGTAATTTTTCTTAAATTAGTATAATATATTAACAGCTCTTATGAATATTTATATTTCTTGATAGTATTTGTGATCTATCAAACACTCCTAAGAAAGCTTTCCTTTTACTATTTACATGGAGACCCATAGCCTTGGTCTTTTGCATTATAAGGTATAGACAGAGATGAGAAATTCTGAAGGGAATAAGAAGAAAATAAAAACAAGGTGAATGAAAATGGAAGTTCATAATTTATCAAGATATAATGTCTACTAACTGGTTTTAAAACTTTTAACAGAGGCTAGGGAGATAGCTCATAAGAATAAACACTTACCTTTAAGCACAAGGGCCTGAGTTCAATCCCCAGCTCTGCCAAAAAAAAATAATCATAATAAAACTTTTAACAGAAGAAAATTACGTAGAGATCTCAGCTTTTGCTTACATAGTGAACAAATAAGAGTTAATCATTTAAAGAATGTTAGCCACATTCAAATTACTTTGTAATTTACTTTGATTTTGTTTTTACAGATTCAGGAATTATTATCAAAAGAGAAACCAACTAAAATAATAAATCATTTGTGGGATAACTGAATTCAGAATACAGATGCTGTAAATAGAGTAGTTGAAAAGGGAGCTCCTAAATTTAAAAAAAAAGGCTGTTTTTTTTTAAAAAAAAACATATTGAAATTACAGTAATGTTGTGAGGTATGGCTCATCCTTATAATCACAGTACTCGAGGCTGAGGCAAGAGAATCACTACATGTCTGAGGCCAGCCTGTGCTACATAGTGAGTCCAGGCCAGCCAGAACTGCATAGTGAGACCCTGTCTCAAAAAAAAAAAAAAAAAAGATTGTAACAATGCTTATATAGATGTTACTGTATGATAAAGAATAAATATTTCATGTGTAATATTTTTTAAAATTGAGAAAACAATAATATTTTAATGTAAGACTTGATTTTGAAGAGATAATTTGGACTGTGTCCTTAACATTGTTTGAAACTTGGAGCAAGGGATTTACTTAATTTCTGAGCAAGGATCCTTGCCTTTTCTATCAAGCTACTACAGCCAAATAGTTTGCCTAATATTCCTTTGACAGAGAACTTGGCACAGTTGACAGTTGATGTAACAAATTTGAAAACTGTCCCCATTTAAGCAACAAGGAACTGCATTTAGCCTAAAGATCTGTAAAATTAAAATAATAGTATACTTGCAATAGACTACATATAATTAATGGACTGCTTCTTCTCTTAAAATTATATTTGTAAAAAATTATAATTATATACTTAGATCTTTCAAAATACATGGTCATTGAGATATACTTTAACATATTATGGGCTTCACTTTAAGGTATACAATCTGATAAGTTTTTGGAGGTGTATTTAACCTTGAAATCATCATTGCAATTGAGATAAGGACCTTATCAATCAGTCCTAAATGTTTCCTCCTGACTCTTTATAATCCCTTATTACTTTTTTCCTTCTAACACTGAAGGAATCAATAATCATTCCATCTATCTATCTACCTACCCACTTATAACATATTTGACTTTAGTTTATGTAAGTACCATGTGCTAACTGATTGCACCTTTGGAGCTTCTGACTTGACTTTATAAGTAAAAGCATAGGGTATACTTTTTTGGTTTGGCTTTTTCTACTAAGTATAATTATTTTGATATTAACAATATTTTGCATATAACTAACTTACCTTTTATTCTTGGACAATTTTCCAGTTTATACATATTCCCAATTTAGGATATTTGAGTTCTTTTCAATTGTTAGTGATTACCCAGAAAGATATTATCACCATTTGGGTACAAGTTTTCATGTGAACATGCTTTCAAATGGTACTGATGTGGCTCAATTAAATGACAGGTATTTAACTTTTTAAAAAAATTGTCAAATTATTTTCCAGAATGACTATACCACTCACAGTGTTTTAATACTCTATTTATTTTTATTTTTGAGACAGGGTCTTGCTTAATTAGGCTGGTTTGGACTCACTATGCAGCCCTGGGTGACCTCAAATTTATGGAAATCCTCCTGCCTCAGCCTCTCAAGTGCTAGAACTACAGGCATGCACCACTATGCCTAGCCTTTTCTATATTATTTCGATCCTTGATATAGTCAGTTTTAAACATTAGCCATCCCAGTGGATATATATTTCATTGTGGTTTTTTAATTTGTGTTTTCTTAATGACTATTTACTATTGTTAGTTTTGAGTGCACAAAGAGAGAGAGAAGAAGAGAGAGAAGAAGGGAAGGAAAAAAGGAGGGGGAGATAGAGAGAATGCAGTTATTAAAATAATTGAGTTGTCTCTTACTAATTATAGTTTTTAATGTATCCCGAACTCAAATTTTTGATAGATACATGTTCTCTGTATATTCTCAAGTCTGTGCCTTATCTTCTAACTTTAACAGTTAAGAAACAAATTTTATTTCAATTTTGTCTTTTTGAGGCAGGGTCTTACTCTGCAATTTAGGTTGGCCTGGATCTCATTTTATAGCCTGGGCTGGCCTTGAACTCACAGCAATGCTGCCTCAGCCTCCTGATTACAGGCATGCTTCACCATGCCTGGCAAAGAACAAATTTTAAATTTGAAGAAGTACTTTTTGTCATTTATTTAGAAAGATCACGCTTTTGGTGTTGGATCTTAGTTTTCTTAACATAAAAGATCAAGCAGCCAAGGAGATAGCTTGGTGGTCTGAGCACCTGCCTGGCAAGTGCAAGGACCTGGGTTCGATCCCTGGTATTACATGCCATGCTGGTCCCAGAAACCTAGGCATGTTGTGCCTGCCACTGAAATCTAGTGTGGGTACCTCATGCCTCTAATCCCAGCTCTGGGAAGGCTGAAACAGGAGGATCACTATGAGTCTGAGTTGTGTAGCGAAGCCTTACACCAAATCAATAAAATATTAATAGATAAAGAAAAACCACCTAAGATCACAAATTTTCCTCCTGTCTTTTTCTTGTAGAACTTTTAGATTTTTATGTTTAGGTCTATGATGTACTGGATTTTTGTCCATAGCTAAACTTACTTTTTGCATATACACAATCAGTTTTTCTAGTATCATTTATTAAAATGATTATTTTGTTTGTCCTTGCATCTCTGTTGAATATTAATTTGTTTTATGTGTTGGGCCTTTTCTGTACTCTTCATTATATTCTACTATTCTATTTATCTACTTTTTCTTTGAGACAGGGTCTCACTGTGGTTCAGGCTGTTCTTGAACTCACTGTGGAACCCTGGCTGGCCTTGAACTTGCACTGATCCTCTTGCCTCAGCCTCCTGAGTGTTTTTGTCTACTTGTGTACTCATATCATTCTGTCATTGTCACTGTAGATTCTATGGTGTATTTTAAATATTTTTATTATCTTTCTTACTTCCCCATTCCTTCACTTCCTACCCTTTCCCTTAATCTCTAGATCACATTTCCATTTGTAAAACCCCTAGCTTCCTATTTTGTATTAACAATTACATTATTTACATGTTGGACTTTCATATAAGAGAATTTATGCAATATTTAATCTTGTATGTCTCATGTATGTCATTTAGCATTATGATCCCAAGGTGTATTTCCTAAAAGTGACTCAGAGTGATCATTCTCTATGACAGAGTACTATTCCATTACACATAAATGACACATTTTCTTTGTCCATTAATCTGTTGATGGGCATGCAAGACACCTCCAAGATTTATCAATTATGAGTTTACTGCTATAAACGGGAATGAATGTATGCCTGCAATGTCTGGGGAGGAGTGAATGCCATGTCGTGCTATCTCATGCCACCACTCTGCTGGAACATGCAATTCTCAGGGATTGGAAACTCTTCTGGATATTAATCCTCTATTTGAATGTCTTAGTTAACTTTTCATTTCTGGAACAAAAATACCAAACACCCACAAGTTAAAACAGGGAAGGTCTATTTTACATATAGTTTTTGAGGTCTCAGTTCGTATTCAGGAATTGACAAACTCCCTTGCTGGCCTCAAGGGAGGGCAGCATGATATTAGGGGTGCATGAAAATGGAGAAAAAGTTTATGATGTGGTAGGAAGGAAGCATGGAGACTTCCTTTTTTCCTTTTTTTCTTCCATCCAGGCCACAAGTCTCTATGGTGGGTTTTTCCCTCTTTAGTAAATCTATTATCCATACCAGACTATGCTAAACCAATTAGTGGACTAATACAGTATTACATACCCCTGATCATCTAGTATCACATACCCATGATCCAGCCACCTCTCAGAATTCCTACCACCGAGTACATGAGGCTTTGGGAAGACATCTAAATATGAACCATCACACTGAGGATTATCTGGCAAAACATTTTTTCCATCTTATAGATTGTCTCTTTATTCTATCAGTTTTATCTTTTTCCTGTGAAGATTTTAATTTGAGGGAAGGGCAGCCAGTGTAGGAAGTGCCCAGGCCTCAGTATCTGGCTTGGTCAGAGGAACATTGTGCCTGACCCCTTTCTCTACCCCACAGGAAGTGCCTGAGACTAGACACCTGGATCAGCTAGGGGAACCCAGGATAATTCTACTCTGACAGGAGAAACAGTTTGCATACAAAATCTTAATTTATGATTGGTTCTTTTCTATAACCATAGACTTTGATCCTATGGTCTAAAGTAAAAAGTCAATAGTTACTATAGTTTGTCAGTTTCTTTTTATTTTTAGGCTAGTTCAGGTTGCCTTAAGGACAGGTGTGGTGCAGCTTGTGGGGCTGGGGATTGAACTGTAGTCTCCTGAGCTTGTCTGCATTTGCCCAAGCTGAGCTTTAAACAACTGAGCTATCTGGCAAACCCCGAGTTTGTCAATTCCTAAATTTTGATTAATGCTAGAATTATTGCTGATTGTGCTATTATAGCTAATACGTCAAATTTGTTGTACTTGTTCTCCCTTGGGTAACAATATTGGGAAGGTTTGGGGTAATAACCTCACATAGCCCTATACCTAAAGATTGAGGACAGAGAGGAACAGAAAACAACATCCCTCTTCAATCAGTACATAGGATCTTGGGACAGACACAAACAAAAAATCTCTGACATGCAGAAAAACATTAGAACAACACACTTTTCCTAGAGAAGCTGTGATGCTAGTGATATACTACTTACGACCAAAAACAAGGGTAATCACAGAAAATAAAATAAAAATTTCTTTTGGAAATAGAAAATGTCAAGACAAAGCAGCAAAATGCAACCTCAGACCTCTAGGCCATCCAGAATAAGTTCAGGAGACATCATCATGAGGGATATTGGAAGTTGCACATCTGAAATTATACCAGCTGAAGTAAAGAAACAACTCCAGGAGGCAATAGAAGAAATCAGATCAGAAATAATCTCTCAGGTAAAGAAAGAAATGACAATCATAATGAAAGAATTGCTCAACATATTCAAAGAAGATAAAGATTAAAAAATAGAGGAACATTGAAAAATGGTGGGAAGCTTGAATGAGCAATATAGGAAATAATTAGAATGCATGAAACACATTCAAAGAAATATCCAGAAATTAAAAAAATCCATTGAAGACTGGAAAAACTGCAAGAATGAAACTGAAGGTAGACTTTCAGACCTTGAAGACCATGTTGCAGCTAGTAACCACAAAAGGAAAGATCTCTTAAAAATAACAAGGAATAGAAGATCCATCTCTGACCGGACTAAACAAAGAAAAAAGGAGATGCAAAGGAGGGACCATTCTGTATTTGTATATACAGAACAGTTAGGATAACTATGCAGCTACTTTCGCATAATTCTATGAGAAGAAAGATTTGCACTAATAGTGTTTGGACAGGATATCCTGTCTGCTTCTTGTACTATAGATAACCACTAGGAAGCTAACAATGTAAAAAGTATTAATTATTGAAACTGCACTATAAATCAGCCTTAAAGAAAAGATAGGTATACAGTTACATTCTCTCAATGAATAAAGGGATTTGCTCTAATAGTGTTTGTAAATAGAATATCATGTTTGCACCTTGTACAACAAATAACCACTACAAAAACAATACACAATGTATTAATTATTGAATCTGTTCTATTAATTTGATTTGAAACTGTCTCATTGCTATTTGTTCTTCAATAAAATTATGGGAAAAAAATAACAAGGAACCAGCAAATAACAATGCAACAGCTGCAGTATGACACAAAGAAAAATAAGTCTGAGAGTTATCAATGAAAAAGCAGGTGTCAGCAGAAATGATATAAGACTGTTTGCAGAATTAATAGCAGAAAATTCCCCAAGCATGGGAAAATAATCTGACATCTACCGGGCGTGGTGGTGCAGGCCTGTAATCCCAGCACTCGGGAGGCTGAGGCAGGAGGATTGTTGTGGGTTCAAGACCAGGCTGAGTCTTGATCTACCTAGGTCTTATTCTTGATCTACCTAGGTCTTAACCATCCAGCAGAAAAGTATAAAAATGAAGTATACATCGTGAGCCCATGATATTAAGCTGAGCTCTAAATGGATATGGTCGACAATTTCTTTGAATAACTCACTATGGTTGCAGAATGCTGGACTGTGTTGGATTGTGGTGTCGAGTTCAAGCACCTAAGTTAGTTGAATGTCAATGGAGTGCCCACTTTTGACAGGTGTAGACAAAGGAAAGGTTGTAGAAAGAAAAAATCATGATGTGTGTGTATAGACAGTACAGTTGGGATAGATAATGCTGTGCTTCTACATAATTCTATAAGAGGCAAGATCTGCACTAATGGTGGCCGGACAGGATATTATGTTGGCTTTTAGTACTATAGTCATCCACTCGGTAAATAATTGTTGAATTTTTGATATAATTCAGGTATAAAAAAATAAGATAAGTAAGCAACTACACTCTTAATTCACTGATAAGAGATATCTGCTAAAATAATATCTGTAAATATAATATCATGTATGCACCTTGTACAATACCAAAATGTTATGAAAACAGTTTGCAATGTATTAATTTATCGAATCTATATGGTTAAGGTGTCTTGAAACTGTCTGATTGACATTTGTATTTTAATAAAATAAAAATAAATGAAAAAAAATAAATAAATAAGACCAGGCTGAGCTACAAAGTGAGCTCAAGGCCAGCCTGAACCGCATAGTGAGACCCTGTCTCAAAAAGACAAAAAACAAACAAACAAAAAAAAAACTGACGTCTGTACAGATAAATGAGGCATATAGAACTCCAATCAACCTTAACCAAAATAAATATGCTTCCAGACATATAATAATTAAGATTCCGAAATTCAGCACAAGAACAGAAAAAGTGGTTAGATTTCCTCCTCCTGTGAGTGGCCTGAGGTAACCTGTGAAAATGGTTTGCTATTGTCTTCACTCAGAAAACTCCAAAGAATCATGCAAATCAAGAGGCTCAATCTTTGTGTTCACTGTAACAACACATGTGAAACTTCCCAGACCATCAAGGATATGCATATCTGTAAGGCCACCAAATATCTGAATTACAATTAAAGAAGTAATGCGTGCCCTTCTGGTGTTCCATTGGTAGAGTTAGTAGCTGTGCCCAGGCCAAACAGTGGGCCTGGACACAGGGTCAGTGACCCAAAAAGAGTGCTGAATTTTTGCTGTACATGCTTAAAAATGCAGAGAGTAATGCTGAACTTAAGGGTTTTGATGTACATTCTCTAGTTACCAAACATGTCCAGGTGAACAAAGCACCCAAGATGTGCTACCATACTTACAGAGTCTATAGTTGGATTAACCCATATGTGAGCTCGCTCCTGTCATATTAAGATGATTCTCATTAAAAAGGAACAAATTGTTTCTAAGAAAAAAAAAGGAGAAAATTGCACAGAAGGAAAAGATTTCCCATAAGAAACAGAAGAAACAAAAACTTATGGCATGGGAATAAAGTAAGCATAAAACAAATATAAATAAAAGTTAAAAAAAGTGATTATAGAGAAGAAACAGATTAGTTAACGAGGAAAGCCCATCAGAATCACAACAGAGTTCTCAACACAACCCATCAAGTCAAGAAGAGCTAGGAGTGAAGTAAAGTTCCAACCCAGATTGATGTACCCTGCAAAGCTATCAAAATTAATGGAGAAATAAGGTACTTCCATGAGAAAGAACAACTGAAGAATTTCATGACCACCAAACAAACCCTACACAGAGTACTAAAAGGCATTCTAGAAGGATGTTTATTGGCTGGCTTAGGCTGCCTTAAGGGTGGGTCTGGTAAGGCATGAGGAGTGGGGATTAGACTGCGATATCCTGTGCCTTACTGTGTTTGCGTAAGCAGGTACTTAAACAGCTAAGCTAACCAGCAGGCCCCCATAAAAGACATTCTAGAAAGGGATCAAAAGGACCACAATTTCAAGAACAACAATAGAAACTACAAAGCATTGCAAGCAATTAAAAAGAGGGGAAAGGTACAGGACAATTATATGACAAAAATAAGCCAAATACATATTAGTTATAACCATCAATGTAAATAGCCTCAATTCACTAGTTAAGCAGACTGGCAGAGTGGGTCAAGAAACAAAGTACAATATGCTGTATACAAGAAACACATTTAACACGAAAGAGAATTCATAGACTGAAAATCAAAGGATGATGAATAATACTCTTGGGTGATAGGAACCTAGAAAAAAGTAGGGATAGCTATTCTGTTTGCAGACAATATAAACTTCAAGCCAAGAATGATCAAAAAAGATGAAAGTCACTAAATATGTATTAGGTAAAAACTTCAAGAGAAAGAGATAGCAATCATAAATATATATGCGCCAAATACAGGAGCACCCAACTATATAAGACATATTAATAGACATGAAAAATCAAGTAATAGCACAATTGCAACAGAGGTCCTAAATACTACATTGTCACAAAAAGATACATCAATTTAGACAAAAAATCTTCAAAGAACAGAACTGCACCAAACTTGTGAACAAATAGATTTAGTAGACATTTATATAATGTTCCACTCAACAATATCATAATGTATATGCTCAGGTGAACATGGGATGTTCTCTGTAGTAGCCCACATATTGTCTGTAGAACATACTTAAGTAAATGCAAAAGAATTGAAATTATCTGATCATAATGTAATGAAATTGGAAATTAATGGTAAAAACTGCAAAAACTCTATACACATGGAATTAAATAAACCCTTCTGAATAAACAATGGTTCATATATAAAATAAAAAAATAAATTAACCAATATTTATTTATTTATTTTACTTTATTTTGGCAGAACTGGTCATTGAACTCAGACCTTTATGCTTGCCAGGGAAGCACTTATTCCACTGAACCATCTCCCTGGCCCCTAACCAATATTAAGAATCAAATAAAAACTCAAATATAACTTACCAGATTCTGTGGATGCAATGAAAGCATTCCTCAGAGGGAAATTTAGAGTGGTGACCTCCCACATTAGGAAAACAGGACAAGAAGAAATAACCTAATGCTGTACCTCAAGCTTCTAGAAAAAGAAGTGCAAATCAAACCCAAAGCCCAAAGAATGGAGAAAATTATAAAGATCAGAGAAAAAATTAATGCAATGGAGAGTAAGGAAACAATACAAAAATTAATAAATCAAAGAGTTGTTTTTTTTAAAGAATAAAGAGAATTAATAAACTGCTATCCAACCTTATGAAAAAAAGGAAAGAAAAACTCAAATTCATGCAAGAAGAATATTAAAGGGAGAAATCACTATGCTTCTCGTGGAAATTCACAAGATTATTGTTATGGTTTGTGTCTGGTTGTCCCCCTAAAGCCTCATGCAGTCATGGGGCAGACTTTTAGAGTTTATGATTAACTCTAAAGTCTTCCCCATGACAGATACACTGGGATTATGGGTGTGTGCTGCTTGGATTGTGGGTGTGAGTATTTCCTCCAGCCTGGAGTGGATAGCCTGAATACAACTTAAGAGAGACAGACTTGCTTTCTGTTGCCATTGTTGCTGCTATGCTTCCCCTTACCTCCTCTTGCTCTTTGCTGCTGCCATGAATGGATATTCTCTCCTGTGCCACTCTTCCTTGGAGCCAGCTGAGTATTGACTGAAACTTCCAGTAATTGTGGGCTAAATAAACATTTCCTTCCTTTATTTTTAGTGTCAGATATTTGTCCCAACAAGAGAAGAATAATAAAGACAATTGTCAATACTACTTAAAAAAAATCTTTACTTTCACAGAATTGAAACCACAGAAGGCACAGGCAGAGTTCTCATGTATTACCAAAGTTAAATCAAGGGGATATAAATTTCTGAATAACCCAATATCAGTTAATGAAATTGAAACATAATTAAAACCTTAACAACAAAGAAAGCCCAGGTCTGATGGATTCTCAGCTGAATTCTGCAAGAAATGTAGAGAGGATTTAATGACAATACTACTTAAGTCTTCAAGAAAATTGAAAAGGAAGTTCTCCATAACTGATTTCTAGAGTCAATTATTACCCTTATACCCCAAACCAAAGAAAGATCCAACCAAAAAAGATAACTGCATGCCAATCTTCTTAATGAGCATATATGCAAATGTATTCAATTAAAATACTAGCAAGCAGAATGCAGCTGATCAAGATTATGCACCATGACCAAGTAAAATTCATCTCAGGGATTCAGTCATGGTTCAACATATGCAACTCAATAAATGCAATATACCATATCAACAGAGCCAAAAGAAAAAACACATGATCATCTTAATAGATACAGAAGAAGCTTTTGACAAAGTTCAACACATTCTGTAAAAAACTACAGAAAACAAGAATAGATAGTCTGGTCTTCAGTCTAATAAAAGCTACCTATGACAAACCAATTGCCAACATCATTCATTCTAACTGGACAAAAACTAAAAGCTAAAATCAGGTACAAGGATGTCCTCTATCACCACTGCTATTTCATATAGTTCTAGAAACATTATCTAGAGCAATTAAGAGAAAGAAAAGGAATAATAATTGAAAAGGAAAGAGTTAAATAATTATTATTTGCACATGACATGGTATTCTACATATAAGATCCAAAAAACGCCATCAAAAAGCTCCTAGAATTAGGGCTAGCCAGATACCTTAGCACACTAAATCACCTGCTTAGGCAGAGCACAGTAGCCTAGATTTGGTCCCCAAGCATGCTATACCGACCCTACCCATGGAGCGTGCTGAGAGGGGTGTTTGAGGCTGGGTGGGTATTGTGCTCCTGTAATCCTAGCACTTGGGAGGCTGAAAACAGGAGAATCACTATGAGTATGACCTACATGTTGAGACCCTGTAGACCCTTTAGTAAGTACATAAGAAAAAGAAAAACTCCTAGAATTAACAACCAAGTTCAGTAGCACGCTAGGATATAAAGTCAACACCCCAAAATCAATAGCTTTCCTGTACACAAACAACACACTCACTTAGAAGTTACAGAACATCCTTCACAATAGCAACCAGAAGAAGAAGAAGAAGAAGAAGAAGAAGAAGAAGAAGAAGAAGAAGAAGAAGAAGAAGAAGAAGAAGAAGAAGAAGAAGAAAGAAGAAGAAATAATTAGGAATTAATCTAACAAAGGAAGTAAAAGATCTATGCAATGAAAATTACAATATACTCTGAAAAAAAGAGTACCTTTGTTGATGGGAGAGTAGACTGATCCAATGACTGGAAATCAGCATGGAGATTCCTAAAAGCACTATGGTTAGAAATCCCATTCTACTGCAGGCAGGTGCAGGGGCTGTGGGTTTAACCTCCAGACCTGCCGTGCCAGTCCCACCGCGGGGCATGCTGTGACTGGGCATGGTGGCGTGAACCTGTAATTCTAGAACTTGGGAGGCTGTAAACAGGAGAATCACTGAGTCCAGTCTGGTAGTGAGACCCTGAATGTCCTGTAGACCCTTCCCTAAAATACAGAAAAAAACCCTATTCTAAAGCACCTAGCTATTCCTCTTTCTAGGTGCCTTCCCAGCAGAAATGAACAGCATAGTGATATATGTATACTCATGTTTATAGGAGCACAATTTGTTATAGCTAAATCATAGTAATAGCCTAAATGCCAATCAACTGAGGAATGGATAAAAGAGATGTTTCCCCCCACAATATCAGGCTGTTTTTTAATCACTGTAGCTTTGTGTTTTAACTTGAAATTTCAGGTAGTGATGCATCCTGCCTTTATCTTGTCCAGGATTACTTTTGCCCTTCTAGATCTCTTGAGTCTATGTGAATTTTAGAATTGTTTTCTCTAGTTCTGGGAGGGATCCTACTGGTATTTTGACTGGTATTACATTACATCTATTTATCAGCTTAGAGAGTATGGTTATTTTGACAATCCATTTTCTGATTTCCTCTTTGATTTCTTTTCAGAGTACTGTAGTTTTCATTCTAGAGGTCTTTTATTTCCTTGGTTTGATGAATTCCTAAGTAATTTTTATTGTAGCTTATAAAAGGCATTGTTTCTCTGACTTCCTCTTTAACGAGTTTTTATTGATTTTTGTTTGTTGACTTCATATTCTTCTGTGATACTGAATTTGTTTATTAATGCTAGGAGACTTTGGTGGAATTTTTTGCGTCTTTTATATAGAGGATTATGTTGCAGGCAAGTAATGATAATCTGACTTTTTAATTTCCTATTCCTATCCCTTGTATTTCTTTTTATTCTCTGATTCTTAGGTTAAAGTTTCAAGAATTATATTAAATAGTAGTGTTTGTTGATAGTGGGCATCCTCCTCTTTTTCATGATTTTGGAAGGAAAGATTTCCTCTTGTCTCCATTTAATATGATGTTGGCTGTTGACTTATTATGAATGGATTTTAACAAATTTAGCTAAAATCTTCTATACCTACATTCTTCAGGGTTTTCATCGTGAATCAGTGTTGGATTTTGTCAAATGCTTTTCTGTGTGATTGATTATTGTGGGTTTTGTCCATGTTTCAGTTTATGTTGTATACTAAATTTGTTGATTTGCGTGTTTTGAACCATCCCTATATACCTGGAGTGAATCCTACATGGTCATGATGTATGATCTTTTTGTTGATTGTTTACATCCTGTTTGGCTATACATGGTGGAAGGATTTTTACATCTATGCTCATTAAAGAGATTGGCCTGTCATACTCTTTCCTGGTTGAGTTATTTTCTTGCTTTGGAATCAAGATAATGGCCAACTCCTAGGAATGAATACTGATTCCATTTCACTTTGATTAAAAAGTTGAAGGAGTACTGGAATTACATTTTTTCTAAAGTTCTTGTGGAATTTAACAGTTGATCCATTGAGACCTGGGATTTTCTCAGTTGGTAGTTTTAAAAAAGTTACTTCTTCAATTTTCATTGACTGAATCTATGTTATTAATAGCTTCTTATTTCAGCTTTCATATATATCTAGAAATCTATCCATTATTTCTGAATTCTTTATTACAGCATAGGTTTTCATAATATTTGCTATATTCTTTGGATTTCTGTAGTATCTGCCATGATGTCATCCTTTTCATTTCTAATCACATACTTTAGCTCTTTTTTTTGGTAAGATTAGTATCATGGTTTGGGGGTTATTGCAACAATGTAATGCAGGACACATTTTATAATATTGTTTTGTAGGTAATCAACCAATGAATCATATACAAGAGTATAAGAAATCTGTCCATACGCTAAACACTAAAGAATCCAGCTGAGAGCCTGGATCCTAATATTCTGCATGAGTCCAGCTGAAAACCCAGAGCCCATGACAATGGCTCCTGCAAATCCAGCTGGAGGCCTAGATCCCATAACAAAGTCTCATGCAGCTTGCTTTGTGGATCTGTGCAGGAAAAGCCTGTAGGTCAATGGTAGAAGCTAGAAAGTCTGCCAGTGAGGTGAAGGATCTGTGCTAGCAGTCTGAGGGATCTGAGAGCCAGGAAGCAATGCTCAAGGTAAGCACTAGAGCTTCCTCAAAGGTATGACAGCCATCTTTAGTAACAGTAAGGTCCTGAGCTCCTCCAGTGATGAGGAAAGCTGAGTTCCCATCAGGAAAGCCAATGCAAGAAGGTTCTCCATGAGGCTGAGCAGTGCATCATCATCCCTTCCTGGCCAGGAAATGAGGCTTAAGATGAGGACCAGAGCTCCCCCAAAATGAGCCATAGCCATTCTTTATGACAATGAGGTCCCAAGCTCCTTTTCCAACGAGAACAGCAAGTTTATCAGGAAAACCAACAGGACAAGGTCATCCAGCAGAACAGCCCAGGAGAACCAGTAGCTTCCAACAGCTCCAACAGTGTCTCCAAACAGCACCCCTAACAGTGTCTCAACTTTTCCCATTCTTCCTTTTATGCTACTGGCAATAATCTTCAGGGAGGCCTCACATGGTAGTTCAATTCATCTGGGTATAATATGTTGACGAACAATTAGAAATCCACTACAATTAGCTCGGGGTTTGTCTACTTGATTTGATGCTTCGTGTGTGTGTGTGTGTGTGTGTGTGTGTGTGTGTGTGTCAAATTCTGCTTTTGTTTGTTCCTTGCACTAGCTTTGAATTTGGATTATTATTGGTTTTTAGGGCCCTGAGGTGTATCATTAAGTTCTCCTCCTCCTCCTCTTTTTTCTCCTCTTCTTCTTCTTCCCCCTCCCCTGCTGCTCCTCTTCCTCCTTTTCCTCATCTTCTTCTTCCTCCTCTTCTTCCTCCTCCTCCTCCTTATCTTCCTCTTCATCCTCCTCCTCCTCCTTTCTTCTTCTCAGGACCTTGTGCTTGCCAGGCAGGTGCTTATGCCACTGACCTATCTCCCCAGCCCTAGGACTGCTCTTTTATTGTATACCTTACATTTTGGTATGTTGTGTTGGTATTATTTGATTCTATGAACTAATTTCTTCCTTGATTTCATCTCTGACTCAATAATCATTCAAGAGAGTGTTATTTAGTGTACATCTATTTGCATGATTTCTGTGGTTCTTTTTCCATTGATTACCAGTTTTATTAAACTATGGTCTCATAAGATGCACAGACTGATTTTAATTATTTTGCATTCCTTTAAGCTTGCTTTATGGGGCAAACATGTAGTCTGTTTTGGAGAAAGCCCTATGTGTTGCCGAGATGAATGTGTATTCTGTGATTGTTGGATGGACTATTCTGTAGATATCTATTAAGTCTAGTAATATTTGGTTAAACTCCAATATATTTTTTGTCTATTTGATCTATTTGTAACAGTATATTATTGAATTCCCCCATTATAATTGTATTGGTATTTATCTGATTTTTTTATGTCTACTAGTGTTTGTTTTATGAGGTTAGGCATCCTGGTGTTTGTTACATAATTATTATCTCTCCTAGTATTGTTTTCTTCACAAATATGCAGTATGCTTCTTTGCCACTTCTGATAATTTTTGGCTTGAAATTCACTTTTTTGAAGTTGGGATAGCTACTTCTTTTTTTTTCAGGTTCTTGTTGCATGATGTGGTGGATCACCAACTGAACTAAACTAGTGCGGTGCTGGGTGTGAGAGGACAGTTTCCACGTAAGAGGCAGAGCCAGATAAACTGTTGAAAGTCTGTTAGGGAAGCTGTTTGGAAGAGGTGTTGGGAAACTGTTGGGAGCTGCTGGTTCTCTGGGGCTGTTCTGTTGGGGGACATTGTCATGATGGCTTTCTTGATGAACTTGGCTGGTCTCATCAGAAGAACTTGGGACCTTGTTGTGGCTGAGAATACCTATAGTTCACTTTGTGGGAGCTCTAACCCTCACCCTGAGCCTGGCTTCCTGGTTTGAGTGGGAGATGGTGCACAGCTCAGTTTCCTGGAGAAACTTGTCATATTGGTTTTCCTAATGGGAACTTGGCTTTCTTTATCCTTAGATGAGCATAGGACCTCACTGTTGCTAAGGATGGTTGTAACACATTTTGGAACTTTTTCATAGACTCTAATCATTTGCTCAACTAGTCATTCTGGTTTTATATCATTTTGACTATTTTAGCTAACCTTTTATTAGTGTCTTCTGATTTGTATTAGTGTTTCCTGATCATTTTGTTTATTGCATTCATTAATTGTTTAGTTATATCCTCTGTGATCCAACCAAGCAGCTCTCTGATCTTTTTGTTAATATCTTTTGTAATCCTTTTTTTTTTTTTTTTTTTTTTTTTTTTTTTTTTTTTTTTTTTTTTTTTTTTTTTTTTTTTTTTTTTTTTTTTTTTTTTTTTTTTTTTTTTTTTTTTTTTTTTTTTTTTGTCCTTTTGCTATGCTGGTCTTCAGCTTACCTCGTAGTTCAGGCAGGTCTTGAACTCACAAGGATCCTTCTGCCTCAGCCTCCTGAATGCTGGGATTACAGGTATGCACCACCACACCTGGCCATTCTTTTGCTATCCTTTGGCATAATTTGCCTGTGTATCTTCTGCTTTCATCTCCTTCAATGAATCTTGCTTCCTCGTTGGAGGAGTTGGGAGTCTTGGGAGGAATTTTGTTGCTTTGTTTTTTCATGTTTTATTTAAGAAATTTATTTTGTTTTATGCTTGATTTTGCCCAAAGTGGAAAGGCTTTGTTAGTATGAAGCTCTCTTTAGTCTAATTTTTAGTAATGCATTCTGTATATGGCTAACTGTAGTCCCTAGGTTTCGTCCCAAGAATCAATTACCTCTGCTCATTTGGGAAGGTAGGATGCAATACAGCTGGCCCAACACCCAGTTCTCCAGCAATGACCATAGCATTGTTAATGTCAGACAGATAATCCAGATTTGGCCTACAGAAAAAACCTGTTAATAGCAACAATTTATATCCCTGTAAATATTAAGCAAATCAGCAAAAGTAATGTTACCCAAACCAAACTGGATATTGACATGCCACAAAGAACAATGTACTACCCTTAACCACAGAAAACAAAGGACGCTAACAGGACTGGGACACTGGCATTCAGAAAATGTGTACTAAATGGGACATCTCTACCTCACTAATGATAAAAATGAATTCAATAGTAATAACATAATTAATTAGCTAACTAAAATAATAATTTTTTTTGCTGTACTGGGGATTGAACTCAGAACCTTGTGCTTGCTGGGCAGGCACTTATGCTGTTGAGTTATATCCCGACCCTAACTAAATATTAATAAAACCTAATGATTATATTAGTAAAGATATAATGAGTTGGGAATGTGAAAGTGCACAATGAAAGTTTAATAAACAATGGGAGATGAGAAGGAGAAAGAAGTATTACAAAGAATGAGGTTAACAAGTAGAAGAGTATTTATAAAATTCAATGTAACAGGCTGGGATATAGCTCAGCAGCCTAGGTGCCTGCCTGGCAAGCACAAGGTCTGAGTTCAATCTCTGGTACTGAAAAAAATTAAATGCAATAGAGAAAAATGAACAGTAAGTAGAAGATAAAAGAAAAAATGGCAGAAAAATATAGTTATAATACAGAGAATAGAAAGAAGAAGAAAAAAATAAAAAGGAGGGGGGAGAAGAAAAAAAAAAAGCAAAGAAAAATGACAAAGGAAAATCCCCCAAATCCTAACAAACCAGAGGAAGAAAGAAGAGTGGGGTAGGTGCAGAAAAAGAAAATAAGCCCCAAAACAGAAAACAAATTTTCTTTGTATTTTTTCATGAATGATTACTGTCCAGAACCTGCAGATTTGGAGTTCAGCAATTCAGTTTGCTCTACCTAGTCTTGTGGCCTGTGGGTTTGTGAGGTGTCCCCCATATTCCAAAGACCTGTCTGTTTGTCCTATGCTTGCCTATGTCCACGCCAAGATGTGTCCATGCTCATACTGGAAGATAAGTAAGGCAGTCAGACACCCAGATTTATGGTAGATGGAGCCATTAGGATGAGGGCTGAGATATCCACTGCTGGAATATACAGGCCCAGCACAATCACACTGGGCCTGTGGTGGGCATTTGTGGGGGGCACATATCATTCTCCCCTGAGCTCATGTCCTCAGACAGTCCATTTATGCAGCCTGCTTCCTGTCTGTGGCTGTCTCCTGTAGCTCTCAACCAGTGACCTGGGAAGGAAACACTGGGAACCCTGAGTAAAGCCATTCCTCTGCTGTTCTGAGTCCCAGACTCAGACCCTAATCTTCTCCTGGAATGACTCGCAGCCAGGCACTCTTTAGCTGTGTAGTGGGTACCTGTGCTTGGATCCCTTTGGCTGTTGCCTGCTACATGGAAGGAATATTCCCAGGGAACTCCTCCTGAAGATGACAAGGATTATGTCTACCTCCAGAGCCCACACTGCTGCTGTTGCTCTTTGGAGTTCTAGCACTACTCACCTTGGTTCTGCAGAGCCAGTATTTTCTTCCCATGGACTGACATCTGGGAGCCAGAGAAAGTCCAGACTGCTTAATTCCCTTTTCTGCACTCTAGTCTACCTTTTCACCTCCTGTGTAGTTTTTAATTTTCCTTTAAATTTCTTCCTGATTTCTAGTGGTCTACTTCTCTTTTTTTTCTTTTCCAAGTTGATATTTTCCAGTGTCTGGATTCCAGATCTTGGAGAAGCTGAATTTTGCTGAGGCTCACCATTCTGTCATTTTTCTTTCCTGCTTAGCTTTGTAATTTTACTTGAAATTTACAGTGCCTATCATTTTGTCCTTGTTTCCCAGGTTTTCTTCTGCCATTATTTTCTCCTCAAGATTGTTTATTCTAGTTTTGCAAGGAATATTATTGGTATTCTGGTTGGAATTATATTAAATGTATATTAATTTTGATATTATGGTCATATAGAAAGTATTAGTTCTGAAGAGCACAAGACACTTCTCATTTTCTTTTTTTCACTTCCATTTTCTGATGTTCTCTTTGGTCTCCATTTTTAGAGTACTGTCCTTTTCACGGTAGAAGGCTTTCCTTGGTTAGGTTAATTGCTAAGTAATGTATTCAAATTTTCTCGATGCTATTATGAGTGGTACTGTTTTCCTAATTTATGGCCAAGTGTGCTTATTATTGGTGTAGAGGAATATTAATTTTTGAGTGTGCATTTTGTATCCTGCTACTTCACTGAATTTATTAGTGTTATAAATCCTTTGGTAGAATTCTTTAGGTCTTCTATGTAAAGAATAATGTCATCTTCCCTACAGATAACCCACTACTATTATAGACTACTGGACTATATTGGATTGTTTTGCTGCATTTTTTTTCATTTATTTTTATTTTATTAAAATACAAATGTCAATCAGACAGTTTCAAGACACCTTAACCATACAGAGTCGATGAATTAATACATTGCAAACTGTTTTCATAACGTTTTGGTACTGTACAAGGTGCATACATGAAATTATATTTACAGGTTTTTTTATAGCTGAATTATATCAAAGATTCAATAATTA
>PVKA01026233.1:0-31967 GCA_004027165.1 Ctenomys sociabilis
TCTTTTTGAGACAGGGTCTCGCTATGCAGTTCAGGCTGGCCTTAAGCTCACTTTGTAGCTCAGGCTGGTCTCGAACTCACAACAATCCTCCTGCCTCAGCCTCCCGAGTGCTGGGATTACAGGCATGCGCCACCATGCCCGGCTTATATGACTTCTTATAAGAGAATAATTCCAATAATATAAAAATTTAATGATAGCTAACATGTGATATTGATATTAACATAGGAGGTATGATTTGTAAGATATAAGGATTGAATTAGAAATTCATAGGGAAAAATCAGATACAATTCACAAAATTAAGATAAACTTGAACTATAAATTATGAGAAAATAATCCATCAATTATTTGAATGTCCTAGGATACTGAGAATTGTACAAGATAAAAATTCTTTGAGAAGACAAAGATATGCACAATGGCAATGCTTCCACATGACTCAAAAGCATTGAAAAAGATGGTGAAGGAAGGAAAATCTAATCTTTGCTACAAACAAGCACATCTACTATACTTACCAGAACATTGGGCTCATGTCTCACAGTATTGCAGAATGAAACCATGGACAGGGTAATCAGGATACACATAAATTTATTTAAAAGATATAAGAGAGAAATAAGACATGTAAAAAGTAAAAGATATAAAATAAATATCTTTCACTAGACAGAGGGGAAGTAGAGTAGGATACCCAATGGGACTCCTATTGCACAGTGATTTTTGAGGGATTCAAAAGGAAATGTAGGTCTTTATGTAAGCAGTATCAACTCTACACAAGGGGACCCTACATATTTTGGGTGGCCCAATTTATGCAGCCAAAGTGTCATGCAGGACACATGTACCCTTGAGTCAGTAGTTGGGTTGTTCACCTTCTGGGGACGTTCCAGACAAACAAAAGACACCTGGAACATTCTTCTGGAAGATCATTGGTGCATTTTGATTCATCAAACTCCATTCCAGGTTTCCTGACTCCATTTTGTGGTCACTGTCCTTACCGTCTAATAGAATTTTAAGTTCTGTCTCACTAAATGGATTACATTATTGGATTAAAAACTGCAGCAAGACATATTCATATACTTCAAATATATTCTGTAAATCTAAAATAGATTTAATTTGAAGCAATACAGATTTAGAATTGATTTGTCCATTTTTCTTAATCCTATAAAAGCTCAATCTGGGAAATACCTTAATAAATAAAAGTATATTTCTAGTGTCATGGATACAAATCTCTATGTTTCTCAAGAGTAATTTGAAGAAATATTTGGAATTCAACATAACCACCAGGGAGCTAGCTCAGCAGTATAAGAGCCTGCCTTTCAATGGCAATCACAAGATCCCAAGCTCAATCCCCAGTTACAAAAGAATAAATAAATAAATAAAATAAAAGGGGATAAAAACCTTAGAAAAGAATTAAATACTATTATCAAGGTCCAGCAAGAGAGCTCAGCAGACTACCTGCCTGCTCAAGCAAGTGCAGGGGCCGGGATTTGATCCCTGGCACCACATGCCATGCTGCCTTGCTCCTCGACATGCTGAGCTGACCACCAAGACTAGGCATGATGATGCACACCTGTAATCCCAGTGCTGGAGAGGCTGAAAATGGGAGGATCACTATGAATCTAAGCTGCACAGAAAGACTGTGTATCAAAAAAAAAAAAAGAAAGAAAGAAAAAAGTCTTTACATATGTTATAGTGTGAGAAAACAAGCCTTAACATTAAGACAATCTATCAATTGTCAGGATAGACACATAGTTTAAATTTGCTTCAATTTTGTGTATCACAGTTTTGTTATATATCATGGCTTTATCACAATATTGTCTATTAAAAGGATCAAAAGCAGCTATTCTGTCTTCCTGAATGTCTTTCTTGCTGGAGATGTTATATTTCTCCTACAATATTTATGTAACTTCCAACTGATGAAAGTTTTAATATTGAAGGGCCATTTCTGTGAATAGCTTTATGAAGTGATACTACTTTAGCAATTGAATAGAACCTTAATATCATTTTCAGGGAAACTAGCCTTGAAAGCCAATGCATTTTAAGAAGGTTAATTAAGGTCACATTTATACAGGGTTTAAATGGAATCTAGATTCAAACCAAAGTAACTTCAGACCATATAAGACTATGCTTTGGCTTTTTACAAAATAAATGAGTAGTAAAGAAAAGTAAAATAAGCAAATACCTGGAGTTACATATCTAGAAAGAACTGTCTACACATAGAGACAAAAACACTACTGTACCTTTAGTTTAGCAACTATGAAAGAATGAAGTGGTTAAAGTTTTCTTTAGAGAACTGTTATAATAAACAACCCAAGATTTGGTAGTTTCCAAAAGAAGCACATTTGCTTGAAATTTTGGTTTCTTACTCCCCTCTGAAACCTCAAGAGGAATCTGCGCTGGGCTTCCCACTGCAGGCAGTGGCTGAAAACACTATCTTAGCTTTTGCCTTGCAGCTCATAAAGCTAGTCCTTGTCTTACGACCTCTTCCCTGGGTGTCTCTGTATTTTCACAATACTCCTGTTGGAGTAAGACTGCACAAGAATGCAATATGAGTTCATCTTAACCACTAAATCAAATACAAAGCCACTGTTCCCAAATACTGTGGTATTCTCTGTCAATGGTATTGAAAGTTTCAGTCTGTTAGTCTGAGGCAAATGCAGCTGACTTTTACTCATTTTGAGGGCTACTGTACACGAGATGTAGGAAAGAGAACAGTGGGCGACTTGTCCTTCAAGCTACAAAAATTAAGAAACGAGGCCGAATCAGACAGAAAAATTGTACTTCCATAACTGATCTGTGTTGTAAAGCACAAACGGACTTATTCCAGAAATCCTTAAGGTCGCACATTCACATAAGAATATTCCTGGTGCAAATAAAGGCACGAAGAATTTTCCACAAAAAACTTCTGAATGCAAGAATTTAAATTTTGCTGTTTGTTTTCAACATGTCACAGCCCATGTAGGATAAGTTGATGAACTTTGTTGATATGACAGTTCTCCACCCAAAGTTTACTTAAGAAGTTTTCAGTGATGCTTTTTATAAGCACTAGGTTGTACAGTTATTCAAATTTATTGAAATGATAATTTTGAAAAAACTTACAAAGACAATTTTGGATTTCTTTAAACCTTAAAGAAGCTTTTCTCTCCTTTCTCAACTGCCCATTTTCCCAAATTTTATTGCCATTATTTCACTATCATCATTGAAGTATCTCATTTTATTTTCATATTATAAAAACCACAGTAATTAAAGGGTTGAATTTGATTCACATTTAAACAGTATTTTAATCACAAGAACACACCTTTTTCATTTGATCAATATCTGTCTTTGCAAAAAATGTCTACAGTTGAAATTAACATATACCTACCTTGAAAACACTATAACATGAAAAAAATTACCACTGAAAAAGGAGCATCCAGTACAACCAATATTATATCACCAGATATTCACTGTAAAGCTAATAATGGAAAATTGCACTTTTAATGCACTAGAATGCTTCTTAATAAATTAATTTTATGGAATGCTTATTATATACAAAACCCTAATAAAAGTATTTCCTGTGTTGGCTGATTCAATCCTTGCAAGTATGTAATTCATATACCGAAAATTTTGCAAGATATATAAAAATAGCCCAGTAATTTCAGTTCTTTAAATGACTTAAGTTTATGGATAAGGATCAATATTGGTATTTCGCTTTAATGTCTTATCCAAAACATTATTGTGTAAGTTTAATGATGTGCTTGCTATTATTTAAGATATGAAGAAATAAGCCCTAATTAGTACGGGAACATTATTTAGGCTTAATATTTCTAAGCATCCGAACACTTTAGTTGATTCTAAGAAAACAATCTTTAAATCACTTCTAAGTTAGCACACCACAGTATTCATTATATAATAAATCACGAACATTGTTTTTCTTTTTAATTTTGTTGTTGTTATTTTTATCAGGAACTGAACACAGAACCTTGTGTTTGCCAGGCACTATGCTTCTGAGCAACCTCCACATCCCACAAGGGGTATATGTAGCTTTCCAAGTCCTTTTGGCAATTTCTGATACAAAATTGAAAATTCCAATCAAGAAAGAATATACACACTTATTCTCTTCGTTCTTCATCATGGGCCAAAAAACTACACATTATTTTACTGTAACTTTTTCAAGAGTAAAAACAATGAGATTAAGCAATGCTACTTGGAGTTGTTTATTAAAAAGATTATCAAGTTAGTTTCCACCCAATTTCTCAGGTTAAGTGTTAGTTAAAATGTGTTTATAAATTATTAAATCCGTCCTTGAAAAATATTAGTTTTTCTACAATACAGAAGTATGGCTTAATAACTCTGAAGTTGCAGGAAAAAAATAAAGAAACCCTGCTTATGTTCTTGCTACCTAGAGCATAATGCTGTTGTTTGAGTGACATATTTACATTCCTTCCATTGTATTTTTCTTTCCTCATTAGGCATTTTAAAATAAATTTTTGTTATTGCATTATTTCTCAAAAAGTCCTTTCATCACAAGTCTCTGTCTTTGTATGTAATATTATCCTAACTGAAATACTTAGTAGCACAAGGGTGTAGAAAAATCTGTTTGCAGCAGTGCATTCCAATCAGGCTCTAAAATGTATCAGTTTCATTTGTAAGTATACATTTTAGATCCTTCCACAAGTTCTTATTCCCATAAATTGTTTGAAATTTTCAATAAAGTAATATTTCTGTCTTGCCAGTAGTTAAATTGACCAGATATTATTTTTTTTTTAATACAGGGTATCAGTATGCAGCTCAGACTCACTGAGCCACCTGGCTTGTCCTCCCCAGCGCTGGGATTACAAGCATGCACCACCAAGCCTGGTTTCAGGGTCTCCTCTCCACGACGGGGTATCCAGGGCCAGCATGCCATACAGTATGGGTTATCTAACTGGGATTCTTTCTTTCTTTCTTTCTTTCTTTCTTTCTTTCTTTCTTTCTTTCTTTCTTTCTTTCTTTCTCTCTCTCTCTCTCTCTCTCTCGTCTTCCTTCCTTCCTTGTTTCCTTCCTTCCTTGTTTCCTTCCTTCCTTCCTTCCTTTTATTTTTTCTAATGTATTTGGCATAGTGTCTCGCTATGCAGCTGGCATAGTGACCCAACTGTTTTCACCCTCCCCATTTTTGGGATTACAAGCATGAGCTAACATGACATATTGTCATCTCAGAGTGCCTGGGGATGGGCCAAGTACTGTGTCTGGTACCAAGGATCAAACCCCAGTCCCTACTCCTGCCTAAGTAGGCGCTTAGCTCACTGAGCTATCTCGCCAGCATATGATATATTTCTTAAGATGTATTTTTTCCAGAAGAACATGAAAAAAATCATTCTAGAGGCGTGACTATATAGATAAAAATATTCAGGGTACCTGTATATCTAATGACCCAATGAATAATTTGTTCATTGCATTTCTCAACCAGAACAGTTGAGTGGTTTATTGCTTTTTAATACTCCATTAAATGTCTTTGCTGCTACAAGTATTCAAACTTAAAAGACTTAAAAATTTTGGAGCAGTAATTTTTAAGTTATCTTTTTTTTTTTTTTTTTTTTTTTGTATTTGCTTTGACAGGGTCTTGCTATGAAGCTCAAGCTGGACTTTAATTCACTTAACTAATGATCTTCCTGTTTATGAGAGCTTGGATTTCAGGAGTGTGCCACTATATCCGGCTTATAATATTTTAATTGCATGAAATAATTGCTTTTGAAATGATGAATACACATGCATAACTTTTTCATGTTGTAACATACAATGTAAATACCTAAGTTTAAATTACATAACTGAAAGCTTAATATAAAATGTTGAATATTTATTAAAATTTTTTATTTGTTCTTTTTTGTATTGAAACACATCAGGGGAAAATGTTTCCACTGATAATTGAAATTTGAAGCGAATTTGTTCTGCAGCTAGCAGGACATGACTGAAGGGAGGGTGGATACTGAACTCTGCATACATGGCCCACAGAACCAAGGTTGACGTCACGTTTGCAGTCCACTCAGTAAGATTTATAATAACTGAAGTAAATGGGAAAGAAATGCACATTTCAATTATCTCTGAAAATTGACTACAAAAATTTCCCTATAGTTTTTTAAACCAAACAAATGACAAGAAATTTTATTATTTCTGCCTGGTAATTAGATTTTATCTGGAAATGTATGTCAAGGAAAAAATTCTAAAAATTTACTCAAAAGTGCATACAGCATGTTTTCATATTTTTTTACAAATATCTATCATATTTTTATTTATTTTTTATTATTTAATTTAATTATTTTTTAATTGAAGAACAAATAGCTAAGAGATAGTTTCAAGACAAATTATCAGAACAGATTCAATAAATTAATATGTTGCAAACTGTTTTCATAAACTTTTGATATCATACAAGGTGCATACATGATATTATACTTACATTATTATAGCAGATGTCTCTAATCAGTGAATTAAGAGAGTGTAGCTATATACTTATTTTATTTTTCACAGCTGAATTATATCACAGATTCAATAATTAATACATTCTACCTATATATATAAAACACGGGACTCCTTTTGCCAGTTAAATGACATTAGGTCGGCAACCGTTCTTAAAGACTTGGAGGACAGTTTTCACTGGGATGGACTGGTTCTGATACCCCTCTACATGCTAGAGGGAATGTCGGACCTGCTCTGTTTCAGTTTCCTTTCCTTAACTTTACTCCTAATTTTCCCACCTCTTTGTACTTTCCTTTTTAGAGGCATGTGAAATTAAAAAAAAAACAAAAAAAAAAAAAACCCCTCTATTTAGAGTTCTAACTAAGTAAAGCCCTTAAAAAATGAGCGTTTGTTAATGCTCCTAAGTTTAGTTATCATTGGGTGGGTGAAAGAAGAGGTATAGATTTTATAAAGCCTTCACTGTAAGGTGCTTGGTAAAAATTGGCCACTGAAAGATCTATACTTACCTATTGTACCTTTTCTCCTAGTAAAATAGAAATTCTACCAGCTTTTCAATAGAACAACTTAGAGTCACTCCTTTTAGAAATTAGGCTGAGGCAGCTTACAATAGTTGTACATTCTGTACCAGCTGTCAAAGAAATAATTTACATCTGTGTATTATACATTAAAAGTAAAAAATTTGTCATTTTTTTTTTAAATAATGTGTTTTTACCAACATGTAAAATGAGATTGCTAGATGATAGATGTAAATTTCACCTGTGAGCTTCAAGTTTAAATCTTGTCCAGTTGCTAAAATTATTTACCTGGGTGATTAGATTAAAAAAAACACATGTATCTAAAGACTTGGTTCGATACACAGGGCCAAATCCTCCAGCCAATGATTCTATCTATTTCTAGAAGAGGTGTTTATAGCCTAAAAAGTGCTCATTTCAAATTGACCTTTTTATACAATAGTTATGCTTCCTTGTATAAGACTCCTGTCACCAGACCAGTAGTCTTATGTCCAGGTTTTGTTTGCCTTAAAAAAGTCATTCTAGTTTTAAAATATAGATATAGACCAAAAAAAACCCAAGTAGTTCAGGTGCCTAAGGCTGCTGCTTTCGGACCTTTAGAGACCCTTAGATAAAATAGCTTTACTGACTGTCTCACCATTGCTAGAAGTAAAATTTCCTCTACTTGTCTTTCAAAAGGGTGGAGTTCTAAATGTAATATTAACCTAAAACCAAGCTTTGACTTCTATAAAAAGATGGACAACATTATAAACTGATGTTACATTTGGAGAAAATTACCTATCTTGGTTTAGCTGTAATGGGAACCACCTGCTCCCACTGGAGCCCAAACAGTCAGACCCCTGCTGACCTAATAGTCAGAGACAAACGATTATAAAACCAAGCCTCATAGTTATCTTACAAAACTAATAAAACATACTTCCTGAGATGCTAATTAGAGGGACAGATTACTCTTACAGATCAGGAGCTATAAAAGATAGCTTTTACTCCAGACAACTCATTTAATACTTTAGTAAAAACTGTTTAAGTGTCCAGTAAATAAAAACTGGGAGAAAACCAGGAAAAAAAAAAAAAAAACCAAACAAAAGAGACAAAAATGGCTGCCTTTGTTGCGGCCTCAAAACAAACTCTTAGTCTGATTCTCTGGGCTCCAAGAAGAGCTCAACGCTGACAGAAGCCGGCCACTATACGAGGGACTGCCTTAAGAGGCCCATAAGCCATGCCTTAAATGCTAAAATAGCCACTAGAAGTGAGACTACACTCTGAGGCGGAGGCCCCAGAGCTCAGACTCAGCTTTCCAGATGATCCAGTAAAACTGGAGGGCCCTGGGCCTGCTTCCTCCCTCTGACCAGACTGTTGCCTCTACCTGTCATCTCCATGGAGGAGCCCTGAGTAATCATGACTAAAGAAAAACCAGCCCATTGCTGGACATTGGCACAGGTCTCTTTGTCCTTCTCCAACCCTGACCTTCCTTCCAGTTATGCACCTCAATAAAAACAGACTTTAAAAATCTTGCTTTAATTAAAATTGAGATACTATTATATATATATATATATATATATATATATATATATTCAGGTTGTTAGCTAAATCAAAATTATGCTGACCAGTTTTTATAAATATAATAAATTGTTGTTCATGTACAAGGCTTAAAAGATATTCCATTGGTTTAATCTGACTAAATGCTATATATTTCATGATAAAAATATGTTGATATGGTTGATTTCTGATGTAACTCAAATATTTCATGTTCATTGTTAATACAGGTGTGATATCCCTTACCTAAAGCTAGAGACACTAATAATAAGCTGACAGACTCCATAAATAAATGGGTCTAAGAGCTAGTAAGTTACAATTGCTAGGTCTCAAAGTTTGTAAATATACCTGTTGGCTAAAATGTTCATGCTTTAAATATATGTGCTCCAATATCTCAAAAAAAATTTTTTTTGTTCGTTCCTAATAGATACCAAAAACCCAGGTAATTATAAAGATAAAATCTATAACAAATATGCTAGATTAAGGTTCCTTTAATTGGGATCCACCAGATTTTGTCTATAGAGACACATTGAGGTCTTAAAACTAAAAGTCATATCTTGTTCAGTGGATTCCAATGTCTGACACAAGGTGCAAAAGTAAAAAGGGTTTATAAAAATAAGTTGTTCTCAGTTGAAGTGTTTCATAGTAAAAAAGATACAGAATGAAATTATAGATTGAAAAAGTTATGCTTTCCTAGATCCAAAGAAAAGGGACGTTTCAAAAAAAAAATTGTCCAAAGCTTCTAGAGAAGAAAAAAGGCCTCACCCACCTTGAACCACAGTGCCATGGGGATCGCAACGCTCACGCATTTTGTTCCCAGCCACTTCAAATCAAAACATGAGCGCTCACAACCTAAAAATAAAACAAAACCACAAAACAAAACATAAAACAACAAACAAAGTTATACGGACGTACTTACCCCAAAAAACAACTGTTAAAACCATTCGTCGCTGGGATGATCCCGGGCGAGCCCCCAAATGTTAGGTCTAAAAAGCCCACCACATAAAAAAAAAAAAAAACTCCAAAAAACATCCTCTCATATAAAAACAAGGGGATTTTATTTTCCATGTATACATGGGGCCCACTAAACACACAGGGACAGAGAGCGCCCTTAGTATAACAAACATGTTTTTTAAAGACAAAAACCACAAAATGGGGAGGGAACAAGCGAGGTTACAAAAACAGATCACATTGGTTAGTTTAGGTTGACCTTTAAAATAATTGGTAGGTTTGAGAATATATGACTTTTTAAAAAAAACAAAGAGGGGTCGGCCATAGGGCAACTATTAGTTAACTCTGTGGTTTTAGTTTTTTTTCGAAAATGGCTGGGTCAAAGTAACTTATTTTATAAAAATGTTCCCAGGCTAGAGATTAAATGTTTTTTCCAGGTAGGCCTGAGATTTTTGTGTTCTCTTTGTTTCAAAAACATGGATAATTTAAGCTCTATGGCCATAAACAAATATAACATTAGACAATAATCTATACAAACTAACATGGTTTGTTAATATACTAAGACAACACATACAAAACAGGATGACAGTGTAACCTCATGCTCCTAAAAATTATTTGGGCTTTACACAAAGAACCAACTTTTTAATTCATGGATTCTTTGAACTGTTTTCTTCATCTCAATTGAATTAATTTCTCCTCTGATCTTTGTGATTTCTTCCTGTCTTTGTGCTCTGGGCTTCGTTTGCTCTTCTTTTTCTAGATGTCGGAGGTGTAATATTCAGGTGTTTATTTGGTCCATTCTGTCTTCCTAAGGTGTGAGTTCATAGCTATGATTTTCCCTCTAAGAGCTGCTTTCATAGTATCCCATTTATTCTGGTAATTTGTGCTTGAATTTTCACTGAATTGTAGATATTGTTGAATTTATTGTTTAATTTCTTCTATGACCCATTGATTGCTGAATAAGGTGTTGTTTAGTTTCCATGAATTTAGAGGCTTTTTCTGGTTTCTTTTGTCACTTACTTATAGTTTCATTGCATTGTGGTCAGATAATATGCATGGGATAATTTCTGTTTTCATGAATATACTTACGCATGACCTCTGAACTAGTATGTGGTCTATTTTGGACAATGACCCATGTGTAGCTGAAAAATTTGAATTCATCTGTGGTAGACTGGAATACTCTGTATATATCCAACGGGTCCATTTATTGCAAGCTCTGGTTCAGTTCTGTTAGTTTCTTGCTAATTTTTTCTCTGGTTGATCTATCTTTTTGAGATAATGGGGTATTAATGTGTCCTGTTAAGATTGTGGTCTAATATATTAGGTTTTTTATGTCCATCAAGATTTGTTTTACATAGTTGGGTGTTCCTGTTTTTGGTGCATAGATATTTATGAGTGTTACCTCTTGCTCTTGAATTTTTCCCCTGACCAATATGTAGTGGCCTTCTTTGCATCATTTGATAATTCTTGGTTTGAATTTGAGACTGTCTGAGAACAGAATTGTTATTCCTGCTTTTTTCTGAGGTGCTGAGGTATGTAGTATTGTTTTCCATCCTTTGACTTTGAGCCTATGACTGTCTTTTTGAGTTACGTGTATTTCTTGTATACAGCATACAGTTGGATTTTGTTTCCCAATCTGTCCGGCGCTGCTCCCGTCCCACGGAAGAAGACACTCAGACACTCAGCATCGGGTTCAGCAAGCCTTTATCGAGTGGGATGCAAGCCTCTACATGCGTCCGCTACCCGCGGCTCCTATCGTGCAAGCATGGCGGATTTTCTGATACAAGAAGCTATATAGGTTCCATATACCAATCATGATTATACACATGGCCGATTACTATTCGTAGATCTTACAGCAATGGTGGGCTTATTCTAAATAAGGGAGAGGTTGGTACAGCAACAAGAACCAGGAAGCCGGATATGGGCGCCATCTTTGCAGACACGATGGGCGGGGGAGCGAGGAGCGGGCGCCATCTTGGCTTGGCTCCCAACACTAATCCACTGTGCTAGTCTATTTCTCTTAATTGTTGAATTGAGTCCATTTACATTGATGCTTATAATTGAAATGTATTGACTTATGTTCGCCATGATATTTTCCTGTTGTTGTTTACTCCTTTGTATCTTGTGCATAATTGTCTGTCCTGTTTAGTGGGTTCCATTTGTTCTCATTCATGGAGTTCCGGTCATTGTGGTTTCTCTCTAGACCCTCTTTCAGTAGCCTGTATGGGAATGGTTTTGTCATAATGAAATTCTTTAGTTCTTCTTGTTGTGGAAATATTTCACTTGTCCTTCAAACTTTAAAGAGAGTTTTGCAGGGTATAATAGTCTGGGCTGGAATTTGTTTTCATGCAGGACTTGAAGAACTCTGCTCCATGCTCTCCTTGCCTTCATGGTTTGTGTAGAGAAGTCATCTGGAATTCTGATGGGTTTTCCTTTGAATGTGATCTGCTTCTTCTCTCTAGCAGCTTTCAGTATATTATTCTTGTGTTGGATTTCTGTGATCTTAACTATTATATGTCTTTCTGTGTTTCTACTTGGATTGAGGTTATTTGGTGTTCTGTATGCTTCGGTGACCTGAATGTTGGATTGTTTCCTCGTATTTGGGAAGTTTTCTGTGATTACTTCTCCCCAAATTCTTTTTATGTCATTTCTATTGACCTCTTCATTCTCACCTATGCCAATTAATCTCACATTGTTCATGCTGGTATCATTTTGCAGGATGGATTATTTTTTCCTGCATTCTCATTGTTTTTAAGGGATCCTTTCTCACCTTTTTATAAGCTGCACCAGCATCTTCAAGATCTTAAACTCCGTCTTCACTTTCACTCATAGATTTTGTAGACTCTTGATTGATATTTTTAGTTCTTCTATACCTCTTTGACTCTGTTTCATGCATTCTATTTATCTTCTGTATTGCTCATTCAAGGAATCTGTCATAATTCTGATCTCTATTTTTTTTATCCATGTCCTCTTTCAAGGTAGTTATTAATTCTGTTTCTGCAGAATTTCTTTCAAGTTGGGTTTCCTCTATATATTTATGGACGTGTTTCTGTATTTCAAAGGCTAAGATTTCAAAGAATCCTTTTTGTCAAAGAATTCTTTTTTGATTTCAGAAATTATTTCTGCTTTGAGTTCCTCATGTTCTTTCTGTTGTTGTTTCTTTGCTTCACACACTGTTAATTCTTCACTTCTTCTGGGTGAGCACTGGTTTTCCCCCGGATGTTTCTGGAGTTGATTCTTTATTTCAGATGCTATGTATTCAGATATTTCTTTATTTCAGGAATTAATTCTCATGAGTTGCTCTATACCTTTCTGCTGTTGTTCCTTTGCTTCCATATCTGTTCATTCATTTTAGCTGAGCTAGTGTACTCTGCACTTACTGGTGGACTCCAGGCCTGAGATTGCATTTTTCTCCTTGTCTTTGTCATTTTGTATAGCACTGACCTCTAATCTTTGGTGTAGAACTTTGGTGCAGCTATAACCTTAGTGTGTAATGAGATTCGGGTGCCAGTGTAATAAGTTTGAAATTATCCAGTTATGCCTGGCCTGGATCCAACTGTTGTGTTCAGTTCTTTTTTGCTGCAGCTTCTGTGGTTCCCTTTTGTTGGTTCCCTCATCAAGTAAGCATGAACTGGGATGCAAAACAAGTAGTGAAAATTCCCACTATCTATGCTGGTTTTGGGGTGGAGAGCCAGAATGTTGCAGGAATCAACCCTTGTGTCTCAGACATTTTGCTCTCTAGGTAGGTGGGCCTGGGTTTTGGTGGGTCTTCTCGGGTCCCAAAAGATAGTGGATGTTCTTATTCACCAGGTAGGCTGTCCTGGGTCTGCCAAGCTGTGTTGGGTCTGGAGCCCTGGGATGGACTCAGGGATCTCTGGGAAAAGGGATCACTGGGAAAGGTCTCTCCGGTGCGGTGGGCCTGGAGCCCTCACTCACTGGCCAAGTTGCGTTGGGTCTAACGTCCCGGGATGAACTCAGGCATCTCTGGGAAAATTTGCATAGTTTTTTTTCCAGCTTTTAGTTTTCAGTTTCTGTCACACAAATATAATACTGCTTGTTTCAAGATACATTTTAGGGTGTTTTGCTTTTATTTGTATATAATTTATCAAATGGTAAAGCCTCAATAATATATTCTAAGAATGAAGATTTTCCAATACTAAATTTCAAGAAAATTTTAGAGTATCTATTGGAAGCTTCATTCTTGAGAGAAAAGAAATTGCAAAGGTAAATTTTTCAGTACTAAAATGCAAAAATTTACCTAACACTCCTTTGTTAATATCTAAAGAAATTCTGCAACTGTACTAGATATCATTCAAATATAACAGGAGCTTGTATCTTTGTTATTGACTAGCACAAATGGAAATATATACTCAAAGGAATCATTTGTTGTGCTATGGCAATGCTCAACTTAAATTTCAGATAATTTTTTTTTTTTTGTATGCTAGAGAAGGGTCTACAGGGTATTCAGGGTCTCAGTACTAGATTGGACTCTAGTGATCCACCTGTTTACAGTCTCCCAAAAGCTGGGATTACAGAGGTGCACACCACACCCAGTCTCAAGTGTCCTTTCAGTGCTCCCAAGGGGCGCGCCCAGCCTAGTAGGCCCAGGTATCAGACCCCTGGTCCCTGTTTGCATGCACTTTAATCCATTGAGCCATTTGGCCAGCACTCAGATATTTTTTAATAACTAACTTTTATGTGAAATTAAAGGCTTTAATAATACTTATATGCCATAGATCCTCCAAAATCCAATAGTACATTTTGTACTTGTGTTTATTCTATCATGACTGATTTCAAATAAATTTTAAATTTGTGATGGTCTAAATATTATTCTTCCTTTAAGCACTTAATTTTGAAAGTGTTGAGACTAGAATCAGGGTCACTGAACGGTGACTGGACATGAGAACAGAGTGGATTTATAAAGGAATTGATACATTTATAAAAAGGCATGAGAACACCTAGAGAAGACTAAAGTATTTGAATCAAAAAGCAAACCATCCTGAGACTTCACATGTTGTTACCTTGATCTTACACTTCAAAGCATCCACAGTTGTGAGCCTGAGATGACTGTTATTTACACGTTATTGGCCCTTAGGTATTTTGTTAGTATAGCAATGTTTCTACATTGCAATTTCTATTGAAATATGAAGGAAATATGAGTTTCTAACCTCAAACTATTAATTTAACTTCTACCTTCAACTTTACCTTGATACATATATAAATATATATAGTACAAAAATATAAATAATCCCACAATAAATGCAATAAGTATTTATTAAGGTATCGAAGAGATGATGCGTGTACATCTCTTTGTGTACAGTTGTGTGTGTGTGTGTGCACTAGAACAGAAAGAATAATTCAAAGCACATGAAGAGAGAAAAAAGACATAGTATCATGATGAAGTTGATCATTGTAAAGCCTTGAAAGTGTCATGGATTGTGTAAGTTTTAGGTGACAATGCAATATGATATAAGATAGATATAAGTAGAAGACACAATAGAAGAACAGTGCATTCATTGGGGTACTGAGTAAGATTATGCTAACATGAAGCATCTCTTCAGCAGCTTTTGTTCAGGTGTGTTACTAATGATAACATGAAACAGGTTCTCATGAAATTATTTACACAAGGAAAGGAAACAAGTATTTTCAATTTAAACTGTTTATTCAAAGCATCAGTTGTTAAAATGTGCCCAATTCATGTATCTGTGATGTACCAAGAACTTTATGCCTCTTGCAATAAGGTCTTTTAGTGATGTTGAACAGCACTGTTCATCTCTTCCAAAGAGAGGATGTTTCAAAGTAATACATTTAAAGTTGAGGGGACAATTTGGACAGCTATTTCTCTACTGTATAAAAGAATAAGGAGACAAAACTAATTAAGAACACAAGACTAAAAAAATTATAACTCTCTGATATGTTAATCTGAGAATAATTTTATCATTTTTACTCTCCTGTCCACTTATAATATTCACTCAGAATGTTTCAAAAAGGTTTCAAAAGATACATGAAAAATAATATTTATTTACTTGTTTATGAATTTATTTACTTTAGGGGTGCATACTGGGAATCAAACTCAGGACCTTGTGCTTGCCAGGCAGATATAGCTCAGTGGCACAGATACCTATGCCACTGAGCTATATCTCCAGCCCATAATTAATATTTTAAAATCATTTACCTATAAAAATAAATCAGGACTTCCTAAGGCCCTTTCATTTAATCATATTCTATGTCTAAATTATCTTTAACATTCTAAATAATTGAAATTATTAAAACTGATCTTTGTTAAGGAATTTTTATCAGACATCTTTACTTTGTTATTAAAAGGTTTCATGTGAACATCTTCTAACCTATGAGCCTTGAGACATTTGGCCTATTAGAGGCAACTGGATATTCGACATATTTTGGTAGTCAGGGGATTTTTCTAATGTCAAATAAAATTGTTATATCTATATATAACTATTGTGTTATGGGCCTGGGAGACTTTGAGCCAGGTTGTGTTCTTCACAAAACATGTATAACCTTTTGAGAAATAAACAAACAAATAAGCCTCCAACTTACTTTTCTTTTCTGTATAGTCACAGGATCTACAGGGTCTTACTACACAGATAGGACATAGCTATTCTCCTGTTTTCAGCCTCCCAGACTCTGAGATTACAGGAGTGCTCCATCACTCTCAGTCTCAATTGCCATCTCAGTGCACCGGCATGGTGCGCTGGGGATCGAACCTGCTCTCTGCATCTGCCTTAGCAGGTGCTTTAACCCACTGAGCTAACTGGCCAGCTCTTAGAAAGTATTTTCTGATTATTTAAAAGTGCTTTCTTCATATATAAAGTGGAAACATATAACCCAAGGTTTTACTAACAGAAATTTATGCCTTTTTCAGAATATAATTGTTATTCTGATTTTGAATTGTCACTAATGAAAATTTAATTTTCAAACAGGACACACATGTATATATCACATTTTCTCTCTGGTGTTAGAAACAGAAAGAACAAAATAAGAGCTAAAGTATATAATACTGTGAAATAGGAAGAAATTGTTCAAAAAGAAAGGGTAGCTAAAGGGGGAGGGGGAGTCAGAAAGAACTAAAGGAAAGAGATAAAATATAAAAGAAGTATAAAATGAAAACATAGTTTTGTAAAGGAAGGAAAGTGGGATTGAGGGAGGAGGTGGTACAGAAAAAGATGAAGAATCAAAAGGCATCACGAGGTCCAGCGAGATAGCTCACTACTTTAAAGCGCCTGCTTAGGCAAGCTTAGGCAGGTTCAGGGCCTGCAGTTTGATTCCCGGTACTGCGTGCCATGCCAGCCCCTCCAAAAAAGTCATCATGTACAGGTACAAATTCCTGATCTTGAAATGTGATCTTATGTGTCCCTAAAAATGTACCAAAAAACATAGTAAATAATGATGAAATAAATACACATTGTAAATATTACATACATTTTTATTTCTTCCCATAACATATCCAAGATGTATAAACCTCACCGATTTCCTATATGCCATTCAGCAATATAACTAAATTTACAGCCATTTAATACCCATATGCTACCTTGGAAGCAGGCATGTTTAGGGTTCAATAAACTTTTTAGATTCTTAGAGAATGTAATAAATATTTGTACTTCCATAGTATTATTATTCTTTCATGTATCCTTCACAGATTTTTGACAATAGGTGTTTATGTTTGCTGGCTAGAAATAATAATCTATGTACTCAAATAGAAGTAAGCATAGCTTAATTGCTTGTGCTCAAAAAAGAGAAAGTACATTTTTATGTTATAAAAAGGACATTATAATAAGAGGATGTGGAAGGAAAAACATCTTGGTTCTTTTTGCTTTTTGAGCATTTTTCTCAATATTAACATTAAAATTTCAAGCCAATAAAACCTTAATTATTACTCTGAAAGAAACAGCACATGACACTGTAAAATCTATCCTTTGCCAACATCAGATTCCCACAGAAGATAACAATTTAGTATTTGCTAAATTCCATTATGTTTACGTGTGTATATGTGCATTTCACTATCCATTTATTTATAAAATTACCATGTGGTCTATTTTTTAGACATACTATATCTGTACTTTCACAGTATTAAATCCATATTTCCTACTAACCTATTTATCCTATTGGAGATGAGTATTTTAAAATGGACTTCCTGTTTTGCTCCCATTAGATATTCATTATGTCCTTGAACTAATTTTTATCATTTTGGAAACAGTTTTATCTTTCTATGTATCTTGTAAGAATGAATCATATTTTTCTTTACATTTAGGGGGATAGCACATGAAAATGTTTTTGCATTTATGGTATAAAATCATGTAATTACAAAATAAATTCTTGGAAAATAATTTAGAATTTTATGTGTTAGCATTTAACTGACTATCAATATTGATCATACGAATTAATTAATTCTGAGCCATTGACTTACAGTGTATTAAAGGTTAGCTATTATGTAATCTGTAGTACTTCGGATGGTATCACAAGGTTGTCCCATAAACTACATTCTGAGCACTTGATCGTTAGAACTGTCAGAACTGTCTGCTCACCCAAGATAGACTTATTTGAAGTGTCTGTAGTAGGTGCTTGAATTTACTGTTATTATGATACTATGTTGCATACTAATCTCACCCCTATAATTTTATTGTTAGAATTTATGTTTTACTTTACTTGTCTATCCTACACTGAGATTTACATTTACATTTAAAATATAATGAGTGGCATTACTTAATTTCTTAGATAAAAGTTAATTCTTATTTAAATATGTTAGTTTTTGAAGGACTTATTTACATAATATAGAAAGAAAATGGGGGGATTAATGCAGAGTAAAGACACAGTCACCATGACTGTAGCCTTGAGAAAACACTTAGTAGGGGAACAAGGAATTAGGGGACAAATCAGGATGGGAAAGCAGGACAGGTATCAGTATGTGGGAGCAGGCTTAGGCAAACAGTGGAATAAAATTAGTTACTAAATGTATTTGGAAGGTGCAGACAGCAAGGGTTATTGATGCATTATAAACATGTTTTGGAGAAAAGAAAATAACTTGTGCATCCCCAAGGGTATTCTTTTATATCTCTAGAAGACAGAGTTTTCTGAGGTGGCTGACATGGTTAGAATAGCACAATTTTCGAAAGGAGTTCATGATAATTTGCATTTGAGATGTCTATTAGTGAAAGCAACATATGTTTATTATGACAACAGCTGTAGATTTGGAATTAACTTTGCCCAATTAAAATATATTTGTCATTTTTCAGTTTCTCTAAGAATTGATGATCTATAATTTTTTAGATTGAAAACATGGCATATAAGTTTTCTTTTCCTGTTCCAGTGTAAATAAAATTTCACCATATTTATAGAGTAGAAACATTAATATAGTCTGAAAATATAGAACTCTGATTCACAAAGACAAAAGTGATGGATAGATAGATGAAGGGTGAATTAATTGATGGATGGAGTACACAATTGAGAACTGGAATGAAAGAAACATTTGACTAAGAGCAAAAATTGGGAATGAATCAAAACTCAATTTCAAAATCAATTTTACAGTAAAAATAAAAGTAGAGATAGGGAAAAGGCAATACAGGAGCCTCAGGAATATTTAGTCAAGTGGAGGTGAAACTAATAGAATGCAGAAACTTGGAATTCAAGCAAATAGTGTATTTCAGAAATGAAGAATTGTTTCTACTTGCCAAATTATAGATAAGAAATATGAAGAAGTATCCTTTTGATTTTGCAATCTGCAATTAGAAAGGACAACTTTGAGGTGCATAAAAAAGCAGGTTTACAGGAGAATGAGAGGAGAGCCTGGGATAATGTGTAGAAAGGATCTCCCGAGGATCTATTGTGATATGTATAAAATGATCTGATTGAATTTGAAGACACAGTTAGTCCCTCACAAGTCATGATCAGGATATATACGGTGGCATCTTAAGTTATGAATTTATTTTTTATTATTTTTGGGAAGATGGGCATTGTAGTTTTGGTCACTCAATGCAGAGGTGGTGAACAGAAGCAAAACATTAGCAAATAATTTTGCTTATAAGACAAATTATTTGCATATAGAAGTAGTAGTGAACTGGGGTATTGCTGTATATTCGCACAGAAACTGCTGGAGAAGCTGATGACTGTGTAACTCCTTGGCACACCCTGAGTATAGGGAAAGTGAAGCTTTAGGCTACTAAGAACAATATACATTAGATGGATAGATAGATAGATAGATAGATAGATAGATAGATAGATAGATAGATAGATAGATAGATAGATAGATGACTAATTATGATTACTCACAAGGAAATTTAAGCTAGAGAAATAAAGTAGTAATTTTGATGGGAGGAAGCACAATAAGTCCCTCAAGAATCAGGGTACAAGTTTTGGTTACAAAATACTTTGCAAAGCCCAGGGTGCTAACCTTTTCTATTCAACATTATTTCCTACACCTTAGCTCAATTACTTTCACACTGGTCTTTTTCTAAACATCATCATTGTAAAACCTGCAGGCCTTCTTTCACTTAAGTAATTCTCTTTAAACAGTATTCATTTCAGTTCATTTTAATTCATGAGGCCTAGAATCCCACATCCATTTATTCTTCATTTTTACCAATCCTACACTTGATAGAACAACTTGATTTTTATCATGTTGTAGAGGTGGGGCTTGGTTAAGTGAGGCAGGCCAGTGGAAGAGTGGCCCGGAGGGATGTATCTCCCACCCTCAGATTTTCCCCTACCTCTCTGGCTTCCTGCCTTCATGGTTTGAGCAGCATTTTGTACTCTGTATCCCTCCCACCCCACTCTGGCCTTGGAGCTGACCAAGGATGGACTGAATCCTCTAACTTCTGATCCAAAGTAAACGTCTGTTCTTAATGTTGGTTTTTGGGATTCTATCTCAGCTATGGGAAAGTATCTAAGACTTATGAAATCAGGAATAAGGATTTGTGGCTGTATCAGACCATGTGAAACCGTATGCTGAGAGTTTAGGGAGGAAGAAATGAGACAACTTTTGAAATAACAATGTAAACAAGGATATACACTATCTCACTGCTGTAGGCAAGAAAACAAAATTGGAGCCTCTGAAGTCTTCGAGCTAATCCTGACCATAAGGAGTTAAAAATAAACCTAGCAAGGGAATCTTTTGGGAAGCAAGTAAAAAACAGAGAGCAAGGAGAAAACAGATAAGGAAATGCACTCAATGTCCTTGCGACTTGCACCAAAGACAGGAAGAAGCTGACAGGAAAGAGACAGAGGCAAAGCCAGGTGCACAAACAATAAGCCAACTGCACCTCCAGTCAAACATAGAGGAAGCAAAGGGGCGGGGCCGACTAACTCTGAGGCAGTATGTACTCACACAGATACCCTGGCGTCCCTGAGTATTCACACTAGATTCACTGTGGTACTCACTGAAGGGCCATTATAGAAAGGAGAAGATACCCATATGTGTCTTTTTAACTCTGTGCAAATAAAAAACAAGGCAGCCCCTTCCCAACCAACCACCCTCCCAAAGACAAGGACTCCATATTAAAATAAGGAATCCAACATGGAGAAAAAAAGAAAGAAAGCGAGAGAAAGGGGATATAGGATCAACTTGGAAAGTATTGGGCTCTAACAGGTTGAAAAGTTGGAAAGAAACGCTACCAAAGAGCCTGGAGGAATTTCAATAGTGATGGGCACCTTGAGACAGCAACAGAGGCTGGGGACTCATGAGACACAGTAAGAACAGAGAACAAATGCAGTGAGAAAGAGGAGACCAGATCTGAGATTTCTGAGTTGAACTTAGAAGGAGAAAGGCGAAATCATAAGAGATCTTGGTGTCTTCACGGTTTTGGAGAAGGGCTGACAAATGTTTCACACCCAATACAGTGCCCCGCTCCCCTGGCCCATGGCCAGGTCTGGAGAATGCACTCCCTCCTAGCAACGGACCCAAAGGTGCTCTAGGGTTGCATCTCTCTCAAGGCCAGTGGGCACCATCCTGACTTTGTGATGTTTACTTTGTAACAGACTTCACTTCTTGGCTTGAATGTAGTAAATGCTACTTTCAGTGGCATTTAATCAGAAACTTAAAGTTTCATAATATCATGTAATAATTTACTACTATTACAACTTGATTACAATTTAAGGGCATAACCACTTTAAAATGCATTGTTTATATGGGAATATATATTTCCACTAATGGTGTTTAGCTTTGAAAGTATTATTTGAAAACAGCCATATGCAATTGTAGGATTGTCTATACATGATTTCTCTGTGGAGAGTGTGCATTTCTGATGAATACCCAAATTAAAATGAAATTCGGAATTTAAGTATTATTAGGCATTTTATGTATATTTTACTTCTATAATATGTTAGTCACTTTTTTTGTTGTTTTGATACAGGGTCTTAGTATATAGTTCAGCTGGCCCTGAACAAACTTTGTGACTCAGGTTGGCCACAAATTTACAGTGATACTCCTGACTTGGCCTCCCAAGTACTGTGATTATAGATATGTGCTTCTTTGCCCAGTGTCCTCTTAGTAATCACGAGTAAAGATATATTCAAAGGATAATATGGAATTTAAAACTTTGATTTTGGGGAGAGAGAGTGGTATGGGAAATTGAACCCAAAATTTCTTGTATGTTAGGCAAACACCATAACAATGAGATCATCTATCTATCTATCTATCTATCTATCTATCTATCTATCTATCTATCTATCTATCATCTATCTATCTATCTATCTATCATTTATCTATCTATCTATCTATCTATCTATCTATCTATCATCTATCTATCTATCATCTATCTATCTATCTATCTATCTATCTATCTATCTATCTATCATCATCTATAAATTTTATTTTGAGACATAATCTGGCTAAGTTGGCCAGGAAAATTGAAACTTACCATCCTAGGGTCTGGGGAGATGGCTGAATGAATAGACACTTCCTTGACAAGCTCCAGGGTCTGAGTTCAACCCTCAGTTCCACCAAAAAAAATATTTAAAAAAAAGAAAGAAACATACCATCTGGCTCTTTCAACCTCTTGATTAGCTAAACATCTATGTATACTCCAATATGCTGGACTTTCACATTTAAGAATCAGAAACTTAATTCGTATAGTTTTAAGAATGAATTTGTATTCTTGCTTTTGAAAAGGAATTAAGAATAATTTCATAAGTATGAGTAGAATTTGTTGTCTAAATTTGAACTCTTCAAGGTCAGCAAGGACTCAAGCCATAAGAGAACCTGTGCTGTGACATCCTATAACTCAGTGGTGTCCCAAATTTTGTGATCATGGAGATTATGGGGAAGAAGAGGAAAGTGATTGACTACATGGAGTAAGCATAAGGAGAGTCTCTTAGAGAGAAAAATTATCTCAGGCTTTAACAGAGAGTAAATTGGTTAAGCAGTGGCTGTGACACATCCATATGGCTGACACTGACAAAAGATCTACAAGGTACTGTACATGGTTCTCTTGTAAATCATGATGGGATTTGACTTATGTTGTCAGTTACAACAATTACATTTTTAGTTATATAGGTCTTGCTTTAACTTGATCTTAATGATGCAGCAGAAAATTATAATGATATATAAAAAGTAACGCCATGTTAACTTGTTCAACTGTAAAAGGCTCAAGTCAACAACTTCTGACAATTGCCAGTTCTGTTGATAAGTCACTACTGTTATGGACTATTGGACCATATTGGGTTATTTTGCTGAATTCAAGTAGCTACAATTTTTAGACTGGTTTCAAGTATGAAAAAGTCATTTAAAGATTTCTCTAAATACAGCTTTTCTAACTGAAGGGGAACATCCATCTCTGAAAAAACAAAATGAATATGGGGATATGCTGGGAGCTACAAAGCTAGGAAATCAATCGAATATATGAAGGTGGGACTTGGCCCAGTGCCTAAGGCAAACAAGCCACCTCACTCCTGAGATGAACATCCTGTCCGGTTAACATTTGCTAACAGTTGCTAGGCAACCTAGTGTCATATGTTACCAATTTGCCAAAAGTGTCAATAAAGGACAGTTTGTTTTGTGAAAAAAAAGAAGAAAGGAAATATATATATATATATATATATATATATATATATATATATATATATAATAACATATATATAACATATATAAGGTAGGATAGATATAAATCTATTTTCTCTTAGTTCACTGATGATAAAAGTTTGTACTAATATTGTTTAAACAAGATATTATGCTGCATCTTTCCTCCGAATGACTACTAGGAGGAGAACAATTTGCAATAATACAATTATTAGTATAAAGGTCCTACTAACCAGTATAGAAACTGTTTTATCACTCTTCTTTTTTTATCTTAAAATGAATAAAATCTTAAAAAATAAAAAGATTGAATTAAAAAGGTATTTCTTTTTCAGAATTAAAATGAGAACTCTTATGTTATTTATTGTACTATGCAGATATAACACCTTTTTTATCCAAAATGACGGCAAATAAAACTTTTTGAGGAATTCAGTGTCTCCAACATTATCAAAATATATATTTATATCTCTGAATTTTCATGTGTCACTAAGGAAAAGAAATAAAATGACATTTATTGTCTTTCTCTGATATTCTAGCAGATACATACATGGACATAGTCCACAGGCTTCTTAAACAATGGAACGCTGATCTACATATTTCTGAATTGAACCTTCTTCTTTACACGTACTAGAACATACATTCATGACAAGACCATGTCACAATGGGATTATTTTTCTAATAACCATATATTGCTGTTTGCTAAATATATCACATAGAGATATAAACTTACTAAATAAAATATAGGCATTATTGTATGTATACACCCACATCTGAATTAAGTTGGTCTTCCACATACAGATTCATTAGTTTTAGAACCTTCTAACTCCCAATTGAAAGTATTTCAAAAAGTATTGATTGTACTGAACATGGACAGATATTTTCTTATCATTTCTTTAACAAAGTTTTGTAACAAATACATAGAATATACACTAAGATTTAGTATTCTGGAAGAGATGTTTTATGTAAGGATATTGATAGGTTATATACAATTACCAAGGTTTTATATGGGAATCTAAACAACCATGTATTTTGGTACCCTTCAATGATTGATACAGATTCCCAATGGACTGTGATAGATAATTGTATGGCATTTTGTAATGGAACATACTCTTTAAAAAAACAGAGCGCACTGTTTTTTTTTATTAACTTATAGAGAAAAAATTACAATAAGACAGCTTCAAAAGAGGTTGGTAGGAGAGTTACAACAATTAATACCTTGCATATTATTGTCTTTGTAGTACTCATTCATAGCACAAGATGTAGACATGTTATCCTGTCAAAATACTATTAGTACAAATCTTTTTTCTTATTGAATTAAGGGAAAGTAACTACATATCAATTCTATTTTGTATATGCACATAGAAAACAGTCCTTCATTTATATTCCCTTTTTTTTTGTAATTTCGTCAGAGATGGTTATTCCATTACAATTCAAATATTGTAGTACATGAATCAGCAAAATATTCCAATATAGTCCAGTAGTGCATAATAGTAGTGGGTCATCCACAGGACTGGCAATGTCTGAATCTGATGACTTGAGCCTTCTACAACTCAGCATATTAACATGGCTTCACTTTTCATACCTTGTTTCTATACTTTTCTTCTGGATGGTTAAGACCAAGATAAAGCAAGCTCTACATAACAAGAAATGTATCTGACAAGGTCAGTCAAGTCCCTTTGTGACTTAACCTGAAACCTTGTACTGTACTTTGTAGATCCTTTGTCAGTGTCAGCCTCGTGGATGAGTCACAGCCATTGCTTGACCAATTTGCTGTCTGTGAAAGCCTGAAAGAATGTTTTCTTGTCATCTGCCTCTCTTTAGGCACAAACTACATCACTGATCACTTTCCTCTCTGTCCCCACAATCTCCTTGATCAAAAAATTTGAGACACAACTGACTTACATGATGTTACAGTCCAGGATTACCTATGTCCTGAATCCTCAAACCTTGAAAGGCTAGGGTCAAAATGTTGACTGTCTTTGCAGCCCTTTGTTTACTCTAATATTTGCTCTGCAAATTTAGATTGCTAACCCTACACAAGAGAATCTTATTATTGCCGTACAACAAATGCAGGTCGGTTTAACCTCACCAACTTTCTGAATATAAAATATCTTAGACATAAGATGGAGCATTTATTTTCCATGAAGTATTGGTATGTTAAACTTTAAGTCTTTACAGAATATGGAAAAAGAATTAAAAATATTAAAAATTATAAATAATTACATAATTTTACACAGTAATTTATAAATTTAACCATAGACAGCATTGTAGCAAGATAGTCCTTGACAATTTTTTTCTTGTCTCATTTTTCAGTTATTACCTTTAAAAAAAAAACACTTACTGGAGATACAGTCAGGCCATCATTGGTATATGATAAAAAGCAGCAAGTATTTAGATGACCAGATGGCAGGCATTCCAACATGACCCCACTATTACACATTGATAACTTAGGTGCAGTTTCTCAGTTAACAGGAATCAGCATACTTAGTCAGGGTGAGAATCCCACCAAGTAACTGCTAGTTTAAATAACCTGCTGCATATAAATGTATGGAATTGCCCCTGTCATGTTTCCTAACTTTTCTCCTTGCTCTCCTTTTGTTGTCTAATCCTCAAGTTCTCGTTTTCCTTTTAATTGTGTTGTACCTTTCCATTTGTATTTCTCTTCTCAGTTCTTATACTAAGGAGACTATATGATATTTACACATGTGTGTCTGGTTTAATTCACTTATGAGTGTATCTTCAAGTGGCATCCACTTACATATGAAAGCTTTTAGTTTATCATTCTTCATAGCTGAGTAATACTCCATTGTATAAAAATACCATATCTTCTTCATCCATTCTTCAGGTGATGGGCATCTTGTTTGTTTCCAAGATTTGGTAATCACAAATTGTGATGCTAGAAACATAGGCACACATATATCACTACATTATCACATTTTTAGTTCTTCTGAGAAAATTCCCAGTTGTGGGATAGATGGTTTGAATGGGATTTCCAGTCCTAGTTTTTTAAGGGGTCTCCACATTGGTTTCCATAAGGGTTGCACCAGTCTACTTTCCCACCAGCAGTGGAGAATGGCTCCTTTTTCCCTACAGCCTCTCCAACATTTGTTGTTAGTTGATTTCTTTATGACGGTCATTCTTTCTGTGTTGTTTTAAGTTGCATTTTATGGATGGCTAGTGGTGTGGAGCATTTTTGCATATATTTATTCGCTTCTATAATTTCATCGTATGGGAAGTGTGTGTTCATCTTGGATGCCCATTTCTGATTTGGGTCTTTAAATTTTGGGGAATTACTGTATTTTAGTTCTTCATATATTCTAGAAAGCAGACATTTCAGTGTTTATTTGTCAAATTTTTTCCAAATTTTTTGTCTTCTAACTTTGTTGGTAATTTTTTTGACATGCAAAAACTTCTCAAGAAGAGGAGGGTCCAGTTATTAATTCCCTCAAGTGATACCCATGTGATTTCATTTTTGTTCATGAACTCTTTCTCTACCCCTATGTCTTCAAGAAATCCTCTGACTTTCTCTTCCAGGAGATTGAGTGTTTCTGTTTTAAAGTTTAGATATTTAATCCATTTTGACTTTATCTTAGTGCACAGTGATAGACCTGGGTTAAGTTTTAGTTTGTGGCATGTAGAGAGCCAGTTTTTCCAGCACCATTTGTTAAAGAGTCTATCTTTCTTCCAATAAGTGTGTTTGGCCCATTTGTCAAAGATCAGGTGAATGAGTGTGTTTGTAGATGCTTCTGCACAGAAACCAAATAAAATTATCTGCATAACACAACATTGTAGTTTTATCATAATTCCCTTCAATAAATTTATTCACACTCCATCACTTTACAAATTATATTTTGTATGCATTGTGAAAAGGATAAAAATACTGCTCAATAACAAAAACATGTCAAATTTGCATATATATATATATATATGTGTGTGTGTGTGTGTGTGTGTGTGTGTGTGTGTTTGTATATATATACATATCAGTTTTGTGTATTGGAAGTTACACCTGATTTCTTTTGTGAAAATCACTTCATGTTTCATTAAATAAATTAATACATATTAAAAAGGTATTTCTAAGTATGTATCATGAGAGCAGTAGTATAATGGTTCATGAAATTAATTCATGCACAGTTTGAAAACAATGGCCACATTTGTGTTTGTGCAGGAAAGACAGGTGCTACAGTTGTGTTTGGCACCTGATGCAAGGTTAGAAATACCACTTCTGTTTGGGAACCAAGTTACTTTCCAAAAAAAAGTGCTTTTGAACTAAGCTACCACTGCACTTAAAGATGGTGCAGTGATTGTCCACTGGATGGTGAGGCATGACAAAACATTAATAAGCATGACAAATTAAATTACTTAGAAAAAATATTTTAAACTCTACTTTGGTTTAGTTCTTACAGTTATGACTAGCAAAAATACTGTGGTCTCTTTAATGTATAATTTCCAGTGAAATCTCATTAGAAATTCAAATAGTAAATATTGTGTATCTGTTGAATTTTTGTTTATTTTTCATATTTATGACACTTTTAAAATTGTATTTACTTATTTACTTATTTATTGGATGCAGGGCCTTGCTACACAGTTCAAACTCTTAGTGATCTTCCTGTCTCAGCCTACCCATCCCTGAGATTACAGGTGTGAGCCCACACACCTGGTTCCAGTGCTGGCAGGATTCATCCTGGCTTCCAGCCAGCAGAGCACGCATTACCAGGGATCAAACCTGAGTCCTTGCACTTACCAAGCAGAAGCTCAGACTGCTGAGCTATCTCCCCAGCCCTGATGACATATTTTTAATGTATAAATTTTGGATCTATGAATTAGAAAAACATAGTGAACTTCCTGCAAGTGTGGTGCAGTGGGCTGTTTGTATCATTGCGAGTTGTAAAATGCTCACCATCACTGAGTTAGACTAAGTGAACTTTAGACAGTGTTGGTAGCGCTTTAAGTGTTTTTATATCAAAATTAAATTGGTTCATAGGTTCACATGAGCTATGTGGTAAAATGATCGTTCCATATTTGAAGTCCACTCAGCATACAGGCATAGGACATTTTGTAAGTACAGTGAGTTTCAAGGAATTCACATCTCAGAATACTTTAGAAATATAAAGTGTCGATCCTCCTCCATCCCGCTCGCGCCGCCCAGCCCCTGAGACCGGCCAGAGACAGCGCGGCCGACTCCGCGATTTTCCTCCATCCCACCCACGCCCGTTCACCCAGAGACCAGCCTGAGATAGTGGCTGACTCCAACGGCCTCCTGGATCCCGCACCAAGGTCTCTCAACGAGAGCGAATTTACAAGACTCACCAGGCTTCCCAGATCAGTGAGAGTGTGGTGAGTCTGAGGGAGAGCCTTTGGCTTCTTCCCACATGCGCTACGTGGATCCCTGTCCCCAACCCCTCCAAGCCAGTGACTGTCCTGAAACCTCAGGACCCACTCACCAACACCTCCCCAGATCCCCTGACCTAAAGCCCACTGATTGAGTGGGAATTTCCCCAATTCTCTGGGCATCAAAGGTCAGTGAGTGTAGAACTACAGGCCCATCATGCCTGAGATACATTTCCCAGGGATTAAGCTGCCCGCTATCCCCCGTGGCCCTGTGACATCTCCAGGCACACTGTGCCAGAGAAACATTTCCAGGTGATTACCGGTTCCACCCCACAGCCCCAGACCCAGTGCAGGTCGGATTGGAGTGAAAACTCCAAGCCTGCCACACCAGAGGAACATTTCTCAGCAATCCACGGTCCCATACTATGGACCGAAACCCAGCACAGCCTGGCCTGTGAGTTAGGGCTCCAGGCCCACCGCACCAGAGGGACCTTTCCCAGCCTTCTCGGGTTATGGCGTGTAGACCCGGCACAAGCTGGCCGGCTCAGTACAGCCTACTCAGTGAATAAGACCATCCACTATCCTTTTGTGAGCCCAGAAGACCCACCAAAGCCCAGGCCCACCCACCTGGGGAACGACCTGCCTGACACAGGAGGGCTGACCCCGGGGAACAACAGAGGGGAACCAAAGGAGCTGCAGCAAAAAAGAAACTGAACACAACAGCTAGACCCAGGATAGGCATACCTGGAAAAATCTCAAACTTAATAGACTGGCACCCGAATCTCATAACAAGCTAAGGTTATAGCTGCACCAAAGCTCTACACCAAAGGTCAAAGATCAGTGCTATACAAAAATGACAAAGAGAAGGGGAAAAATGCAATCCCAGACCTCGAGTCCATCAGGAAGGGCAGAGGACACTAGCTCAGCTGCAACGAATGAACTAATAGATACAGCAGCAAAGGAACAACAGCAGAATGCTATAGAGGAAATAAAATGGGAAGTAATTCCCCAAATTAAAAAAGAAATGTTTGAATACATAGTATCTGAAATAAAGAATGAATTCCAGAAACAGTGGGTGGAAAAACTATGCTCACCCAGAACAAGTGCAGAGAGTACTATGCGAGCTAATATATATGAATTAACAGCATCTGAAGCAAAGAAACAACAGCAGAAAGATCATGAGGAACTCAAAGCAGAAATAAGTTCTGAAATCAAAAAAGAACTTTTTGAAGGCATAGGATCTGAAATACAGAAACAAGTCCAGAAATATACAGAGGAAATCCAACTTGGAAGAAACACAGCAGAAAAAGAATTAATAACTACCTCTAAAGAAGACATGGATTAAAAAATTGAGGAGATCAGAAATATGATGGATTCCTTGAATGAGCAATACAGAAAAGAAATAGAACACATGAAACACAATCAAAGAGATATAGAAGAACTACAAATAGCAATCACGAGTCTACGAAACCGTCTGAGTGAAAGCGAAGACAGAGTTTCAGATCTTGAAGATGTCAGAGCTGCCAGTGAAAAGGTGAGAAAGGATCTCTTAAAAACAAAAAGAATGCAGGGAAAAATAATCCATCACCTGCAGGATGATGCCAGAATGAACAATGTGAGAATAATTGATATGAACGAGAATGAAGAAGTCAATACAAATTACATAAAAAGAATTTGGGGAGAAATAATAGCAGAAACCCTCCCAAATATGAGGAAACAATACAACATTCAGGTCATCAAAGCATACAGAACACCAAATAACCTCAACCCAAGTAGAAACACACCGAGACATATAATAGTTAAGATTGCAGAAATCCAGCACAAAAATAATGTACTGAAAGCTGCTAGAGAGAAGAAGGAGCTCACATTCAAAGGAAAACCCATCAGAATTACAGCCGACTTCTCTACACAAACAATGAAGGCAAGGAGAGCATGGAGCAGAGTTCTTCAAGTCCTACACGAAAACAAATTCCAGCCCAGACTACTATACCCTGCAAAACTCTCTTTCAAGTTTGATGGAGAAGAGAAATGCTTCCACGACAAAGAACAACTAAAGAATTTCATGATGACAAAGTAATCCCTCCACAGGCTGCTGAAAGAGGTTCTAGATAGAGACCACAATGACCAGAACTCCATGAATGAGAATGGAAGAAACCCACTAAACAGGACAGTCAATTAAACACAGGTTACAAAGGAGTAAACAATACCAGTTAATACCATGACAAACGTAAGTCAGCACATTTCAATGATAACCATCAATGTAAATGGACTCAATTCTCCAATTAAGAGAAATAGACTGGCACAGTGGATTAGGAAACAAAATCCAACAATATGCTGTATACAAGAAACACACTTAACACAAAAGGACATTCATAGGCTCAAAGTCAAAGGATGGAAAACAATACTGCATGCCCCAGCACCTCAGAAAAAAGCAGGAGTAGCAATTCTGTGCTCAGTCTCAACTTCAAACCAAGAATGATCAAACGACACAAAGAAGGCCACTATATATTGGTCAGGGGAAAAATTCAAGAGCAAGAAATAACACTCATAAATATCTATGCACCAAACACAGGAGCATCCAACTATGTAAGACAAATCTTAAAGGACATGAAAAACTTAATGTCTAAGAACACAATCTTAACAGGAGATCTTAACACACCCTTATCTCCAAAAAATAGATCAGCCAGACAAAAAATTAGCAAGGAAGTAGCAGAACTTAACCAGAGCTTGGAACAAATGGACATGGTGAACATATACAGAGTGTTCCACACAACCACAGCTGAATACACATTTTTTTCAGCTGCACACGGGTCATTTTCCAAAATAGACCACATATTAGTCCAGAGGTCATGTCTAAGTATATGCAAAAAAATAGAAATTATACCATGCATACTATCTGACCACAATGCAATGAAATTGGAAATAAATGACAAAAGAAACCAGAAAAACCTGCTAAATTCATGGAAACTAAATAACACCCTACTCAGCAATCAATGGGTTGTAGAAGAAATTCAACAAGAAATTCAACAATATCTACAATTCAATGAAAATTCAAGTACAACTTACCGGAATTTATGGGATGCGATGAAAGCAGTTCTTAGAGGGAAAATAATAGCTATAAACTCACACATTAGGAAAACGGAAAGGGAACAAATTAGCACCTTAATGTTGCACCTCCGACAACTAGAAAAAGAAGAACA